>RJWM01007075.1:0-43051 GCA_004363535.1 Dasyprocta punctata | reverse complement strand
AACTAAATGAGGAACACATGATAGTAGCCTGTTGATAGTAACACTGGGTAGCCTGTTGTGTGGAAATGTAGAAGTACTCAGAGTTACTGCCAAAGGTCTTGAAACCATGAATGACTTATATTTTACCGAATGTGTCAGCCCCTGCAAAAATATGCTTGCCAACCCCACATAAAAGTTGGGAAAGGGCATCTTCCTTTCTCCATTCCTGTTAGGTCCAGTTCAGTCTGCCCTAATGGATGTTGTTATTCTCATCTATCAAATGAGACCAGTAGACATTTCTACTTCATAGGACTTTTGTGAGGATTTAGGGAGTTCAGACATGGAGAGTACTTGGTCTGGTCCCTGTGACACGAGTGCAGAACATGGTAGCCAGAGTTTGTGGTCCTGAGTGAGCTGGGGAGTAGCAGTATAAGCATTCAGTCATGGGGAGTGGGACAAGGGACATACCATCAGCTGAACCAGGTTGGGGGCTTGTACCTAATACTCCCCTAAGGGCCCCTCATCCTCTTTGGCTAAGTAAGATTTTTGAGAGACAATCTAAGGACAGACAAAGGAGCCCCTCACTGACAGAGGAATCAACCATGTGGTCAGGCTGGAGAAGCCCCACAGCTGCTTTCCTGCTTTGTAAATCAGTGGACATGTTTTTCCTAAAATCTGTCAATATCTTCTCTTTTCTTCTCCCTCCGCACTTCCTTCCATCCTCTTTTCCCTTGGAATTCCTACTGATATTGAGCAGCAGGTTCTTGAAGTAAGTAGAGTTGTTCCGGTAGGTTTGGTATGCCCTGTCTGTGCCCATCTGTGTGCATGATTTGTCATTCAGCTGCCTCTGCCAGGCTCTGACTCAGTCAAGTTGCCTAACTTCTCTTTCCCGTGCATGTTCATTTATTTTAGACCCTCATGAATAAGTCATTCCCAGGAATGTTTATTGCCAGATTTGGTCACAAGTTTCAGGGTGTAGAAGGTAGAGTAAGAGTTGACAACCTAATACCGATTCCTCGCTTCACCCAGTAACAGTTCTGCTTTCAAAGGCCAAGTTCTGAAATTGCTCCTTTCAACTAAATGACTTCATGTAACTCTGAACTTCTAAGTTTTTTAAGGTTTGTTTGTATATCAGAATCATGTTACCTCATTACTTCACTGAGTGAAACTTGGGAAACAAAGATGATCCATGGGAAAGAGAATTTAAAAGTCAGAGGGAATTTAAATGAAAATGAACTAGAGTGAGAATTCCCTTCACCTAGTTAACTATGCGTCAGCATAGAGAATAGTGGGCCCATTCACAAAAGGAGCTTACTGCTTTTGGTCTCTTACAGAGGTATGCACTTGAGAGACAGGATTTCTTTGTTTGTCCAGACATCTGATCTCTCTGGCCGAAGGCCACATACTTCATTTCCCCAGGACAGCATCCTATCTGATTGATCAGTAGCCAAGGAAGATCTGTGCCTTATGAGTGGAGCACTAGTGCAGAAAGTGGAAACAATCAAGGAGCAGAGAGAGGTGACTCTCAGAGGACCTAGAACAGGTTAGATATTCATTTCAAAGTCTCCCCTGGAAAAGCTCTGAAGTTGGTCCCCAGAACTTACCCAGATAAGAAGGCATTATTCTCTGGGCTGGACTAGAGAGCCTGAAGAACATCTTGACCAACCATGCTGTGGGACCAATAATCAGTTCAGCAGGGAACTGATAAATGGGGCCAGGGGATCTGCAGGGTCCCAAAAATTACCCCCCAATCCAGTACCACTTGGGAAGGCTTTCTGGAGCCCTTGGGCAGAGCAGGGCTCTAGGTGAAACACTGTTGACTTTGGGAGCCATAGTTCACAGTTTCTCCTTACAAACTCAAGAGTCTGAGAAGACTAGGCGTCTCTTCCATTTTCTAACGCTGAAGAGAACAGATAGACCTTCCAATGAGGAGATGCATGTACCTTGAGAGTGACTAGGTAACTCATTGTGCCGACAACCTCTTTCATAAAAGGAGAGAATTCACTTCTGTTCACAAGCTACTTGCTCAGGAAAAGTTACTCTGAGTAAAGTCAGTTATTCACATGGTCCCTGTCTCACTTCTTCCCAGGGCACAGATTGATGCAGGCACTGCTTTGCCCTCTGTACCTTGCTAGTTCCTCCATTAACTGGAGCTGTGGCCCCTACCACCAAAAGGGCCAGCTGTGGGGAGAGGCAGAAGAGGTCTTGAAAGTGCAAAAACATGGAGGCTCCAGAGGAATGCATGGGCACTTCCACTTATGCCTGGAGAAGAAAGAGTAGTAGCAGACCAGGTTCTATCCCCAACCGATGTTGGGGCTGGGGTAAAGCGGGGGCCAGGCAAGGTGCGGCCTTCTCTGTCTTTGGAATTTCCAGAGCACTAACCATCCCTTCCTCTGCCTGGCAGACCACATTCCAGCTTCCCCATGGCTGACTCCCATCCCTTCCCAGACAGGTTCCTAGAGAGGAGGGGCTTTCTCTTCAGCCCAAGATTGCACAGCTCTTCTTTCTGAGATGGGAGCCCCCAAGTCCCTGGGCACAACACTAGAGACATGTGCCTCCCTGTTGGGGCCTGGTCCTCTTGCTACACATTAGCCAGGTGTAACTTCACACCAACCCTGTGGCCTTTCAGATCAAGATGCTGTCGGATCGGAAACGAGAGCTGGAGCATCGTCTCAGTGCCACCTTAGAAGAAAATGACCTGCTGCAAGGGACTGTGGAAGAGCTGCAGGACCGAGTGCTGATCCTAGAGAGGCAAGGCCATGACAAAGACCTACAGGTACTGGACAGAGATGCTGTCCTACAGGACTAGGGCCAGACAGTAAGAGCACTCAGCCAGAAAGGGGAATCCAACCCTTGGGGTTGGTCAGGAATGGGTGCTGCAAAGGTCTCACCATGGACCTGTTAAGATTCTCCCAGGCATGCACTGATTTACCCAAAGCCAGCAAAACAAATCGTTCCTCACAAGTGCCTCCCATCTGTTCTGATCCACTGGTCCCTGAAAAGTTTCACACTGTTTTTTCTGGGCTATTAACATGACCGGAACAGTTGGAGTGTCATTCTGGCCTCCTGGCATTTGTAAAATCTGCTAGATTTCAGAGGGAGCCTGGGTCTCTCTGTCCTCAGCTCACAGTGCTTTCTGCTGCTGCTTTCCAAGGTGGAGGGGTTTAACGTTGGCTGGCATAGAATAGAAACCAAGAGTCTCCCTACTGAACACAGCAAGACATATCCTGCCTTGGCCAATTGCCAGAAAAGACTCTGTCTGAGCCCTTTTTGAGCCTAATTAGTCTTTTTGCCTCCCTAAAGGAAACTGCTTCATAGTTATATATGTCCTTTTTTGGGAACTTCCGCCTGGCTTCAGCTGAATTTCTAGGCTTACACAAGAAACAAACCCCCAAACAAAAAGATAATCACTCTCAGCCTCCCCAGAAATAGGGTGTAGCATCTTCTACCAAGATGCTTTTCTGGGAAGACTTGGAACTAGAGGCTAAGGATGCACTGGTTCCCTTTTGGGCATGGCAGGAAGTGTACTAGACTACCACAATGTCATTTAGGCAGAAGTAGCTTACTAGGTAACACTCAGGTGCCAGGAGAGTCACTCCCTCAAGACTAGACTACAGAGGGCACCAACAAGCCCTGGAATATGAGATGAGGAAACAGTGTCTTAGGCTAATACCACCTGTCACTGACACCATTGGCTAAATTGCCAACTGAGTGATGTGCCCCTCTGAGGCAGCTTTTGTCCCTCTGTGTTTTTGTCCTCTAGCTGGAAATGTAGCAGGGCCTCTGCAAGTGCTGAATAGAAAATAGGCCTTGGGTGTAGCTCAGTGGTGCAATATTTGTCTACCATTCATGAAGCCTGGGGTTCAATCTCCAGCACAAGAGAAAAGAGCTTACCCAGACATTGTGGTACATGACTATAATCCCAGCATTCTCAGAGGCTGAGGCAAGAGGATTATAAATTCAATCCCAGCCTGAGCAATTTAGCAAGAACCAGTCTCAAAAGTTTTTTAAAAGGCCGAGGGATACAGCTCACTGCAAAGGTGCTGAGTTCAGTCTCCAATACTGGAAAGAAATAAAAAGGGAAGCCAGGCGTGGTGGTGCACGCCTTTAATCCCAGCACTCGGGAGGCTGAGGTAGGAGGAGCATTGTGAGTTTGAGGCCGGCTCAGGCTACAACGCAAGTGCAAGGCTGGCCTGAGCTACATAGTGCAACCCTGCCTCAAAAAACCAGGGCTGGGAGTTTGGCTCAGTGGCTTAAGCGCTTGCCCTGGCAGGTGCGAGGTTGTGAGTTCAATTCCCCGGTGCTGCAAAAAAAAAAAAAAAGAAAGAAAGAAAAAGGGAAGGAGAGAGAGAGAAAGAAAGGATGAACAAGTGGTATTGATATTGACGTCTCACAGCAGTTTTCAAAATGGAGTTTGCTTGTTTTTCCAAATTGACGATAATGAACATTGTATACCTCCTTACAGGAGGACAGAGTGCTTTCACATACTTGGAGTCTAGCTTGAATTCACAAGTGAGAAATTTGTGTTTCAAATCCATAACTGAGTACCTATAGATGATGAGAAATTGCCAGGACCAGTGTGGACCACAGGGTGCTAACTTGGACAGTGGGCTGTGTGTTTATATCTGTGAAAATCCCAGGTCATACCCCACGCATGTCCTCACCCTCTGTCTTCCAGCTGGACTACAGGAGTGCGAGGGTGTCACTCAGCTGAGTACCTGTAGCCAGTGTGGCAGTTCACACAGTTTGGAAGACCTGTACTTATGGGCTGAATTCTCATTTTTCTTAACTGTGATTGTTTCTTTTGTTCACATAAAACTCTCCATAAGTTGCCAGTAGTTAACCAGTGCTTTCCAGGAAGCCCTTCCCTGTCTGTTGCTGAAATGGCCTACACTGACATAGAAATAATTCCAGCTTTCTCAGGTATTATGGAGAAGTCCTAAACCAGAGTTGTAAAATACTGAGCCAGAGGCCTTGGAATGTATGAACGTATATATGCATGCATGTATTTTCCTCCCTCCCCTCCCTTTCCTCCACTGCCAGGAATGGAAGCAGGGCCTCAAGCGTAGAGTGCAAGTTCTGCCACTGAGCAGTACCCCTAGCTCCTTGGAATGTATTTAGTCCCATAATTTTAAACTCTTCAGCAAGGGTTGGGGGGAAACTGAACGCAGAAGGCAGCAGGCCTATCGCCACTGGGGGAGCCCTCTTTAATCTGTATCACTGTGTGACCTGCTGTCAAAACAGATTTTTAAGCTACTTATCAAATCTTTGACTTTTTTTCAGACTTCATAATAGGGATTAAAAATTACTTATTGACCCTCTAGTTTATAGCAAGCATTTTACTAAATTCTTAATGCTCAGTAAAGGAAAGTAATATCCCCCTGTGGGCTACTTTGCTGCCCTATTTCATACCCAGATGGGCATCTTTTCTTATCTTCTGCTTGTGCTTCTATTTTTTTTTTCCACAACTGAGGTTTAAACCCAAGGCTTTGCACACACTAGGCAAATGCTATACTGCTGAGCTCCATCCTCAATCCTTTTTTTTATGTTGAAACAGTCTTGCTAAATCGCTCAGAATAAGCCTCAAACTTGTGATCTTCCTGCCTCAGTCTTCCAAGTAGCTGGGATTATAGGGTTGCACTACACCCATTCAAGCATCTTTCATGGCAAGTGGTCAGATTTCATTAGCAGAGCACAGGCTCACTCACTGTGTGGCAGTCCAGGAAGCTGATGACCTGGGATCTAGTCTGCCCCAATGGTAATGGCATACCACTAAGCAAATCACATAATATCACATCTTGTCAGCCTCTTAACGGTCAGATAAGGAAAGTGCTCCCACTTTTGCTCAGCTGAATATTGTGAGTTTAAACTTCATCTACTGTACAAACACAGTCAAGTGTTTTCCCACATACCTAGTGTCATCTTTATTGTACAAAGGATGATACTTCTTCTAGAGAGTTTATATAGTGAATGGACTCTTCCCTGGTTTGGTTTTTCTTCACCCCTATCCAGGTGGTGAATTAGGCAATGACCAGAAAGTGAGCTCCTCCTGATCTTTTGTTCTCTTGCTGTTATAATTAATTAAGCACCTTTGAGTGTGCATGAATAATTGAACTAATCTTGTCTAGTACATAAGAACTTGTACTTATCAGTGAGGAACTTCTCCTGCTGAGATATATGTGGAGTTGTCTAGAAAATAATTGTAAAACATTTGCCAGTTTAATATGACTCTTGTAATTGTGGCAAATGCTTCCTAGGAAGCCCCATAACCCTGATTTAACTCAAAACTGGGGCTGGAGGAGTTCCCACTGGACCACAGGTATTGCTGACCAATGGGAGGTACTCAGAGGAGACTTGCCAGTGCCATTTTTGTTCTCTGAGTAGCCAGGCTTCAAGCCCTTCTGAATCATGGCTCATTTGGGCCTTTGGTGCCATTGTCAGCTTTTTCCTTGCACACTTCTGGCACTGACAGGGAAGATGAAGCTCCCAGGACACCTACAGGATTAGCCAAAGGCTTTTCAGAGTAGTTTGCTCTCTTCGTACGAATTACAGCTCTGAGCTGTTGCCCGCCACCCCACAGTCTCTGCATCTCAGTAGGAATCATGAACCAACTTGGCAACATTCTGGAAAACACCAGTGCAGTATCCCCTATCTTTTTAATGGAATAAATATTACTCCAGAAATGCTGTTTTATAGCAAATAAATATGTGAAAAATGTTAAACATCACTGGTCATTCAAGAGATGCAAATTAGAGCCAGGTGTGGTGGCACACACCTTTAATTCCAGCACTTGGGAGGCTGAGGTAGGAGGAGCATTGTGAGTTTGAGGCTGGTTTGGGCTACAATGTGAGTGCAAGGCCAGACTGAACTACATAGCATGACCCTGTCTCAAAAAACTAAGGCCAGGAGTTTGGCTCAGCATCTTAAGCGCCTACCTGGCAGGCGCAAGGTTGTGAGTTCAATCGTTGGTGCCACAAAGAAAAAAGAGATGCAAATTAAAACAACACTGAGATTTCAGCTCACCGCAGAAAGAATGGCTACTATCAAGAAATCAAGCAATAACAAGTGCTGCAGGGGTTGTGGGGAAAAAGGAACCCTTCTCCATTGTTGGTGGGAATGCAGACTGGTGCAGCCACTGTGGAAATTAGTGTGGAGACTCCTCAAAAAACTGGGACTAGAGGTCCCATTCGACCCAGCTATTCCCCTTCTGGGTATCTTCCCAAAAGAATTAAAAACATCATACCAGAGAAAAAGATGTGCCTCTTGAGAGCCCGCCACGTTGGGTCAAGGAGGCTCCAACCAGAAGACAACTAGCCAGCCTTCCTGGTGAGTGCATGCGACCAGTATGGACTCCAGGAAGAGAAGGAGATGTGCCTCCTGTAGGCCTACCAGTGTGGGCTAAGAATCAAGGACATCCCACTCCCCCACCCCATCGTAAGCAACCTGCTGGTTCAGAAGACCAGCTAAGTTGATAGCAACTACAGTACATAAAGCAACTAAATGCTTGTATTGTTCAGTTGATTTTGCAGGCCTGGAGCCGGCAGTCTGAGCATCTCTTGGGAAGATGACAGTATGCAATGTAGCAAATATGGGGTATTCTCTTCTGTCTTGTCCTTGAGGCCCAATATTTTTCTCATTGTTTTGCTTTATTCTGATTAATTTTTTGGCTTTATTTCATATTCTGTTTTAATTGGTTTTATTGTGTTTTGTTTTGGGTTTGATTTTACTATACCTGATGGAATGGTCAACTATTCTGAAAATAACAAGATGTACTATAGTAGCTATTGTTTTCCTAGTGTCTTTCTTTGAAGTTCTGTACCAGTTCTACTGCTTTGTTTTGATTCACTTTGTTCTGTTATGGTCTATTGGATTTTACTATCTTGAAAAAAAAAAAAAAGAACATCATACCACAGTTTTACTGTGCACCCATGTTTATAGCAGCATAGTTTGTAATAGCCAGGTCTTGAAAACAACCTAAATGCCCATCACCTGAGGAATAGATAAAAAAAGGTGTGATATTTTATACCATGGAGTACTACTCAGCCATAAAGAAGGATAAACTGGAATCTTTCATGGGTAAATGAACGCATCTTGAGAACATACTCAATAGTGAAATAAATCAGACACACACGTGTAAACATCATATTGTTTCATTAGTGTGAGAAGCTGAGGGAAAAAACATGTATGTGTATATGTATATAAAAAATAGTTAAGATTAAAAAAAACACATGTTTTATTTTAAAAAAAGAAAAAGAAAAACCCTCTACACACACTTGGTACTGGGGATCAAATCCAGAGGTGCTGTCACTGAGCCATGTACCTAGGCCAATGATGGCAAACCTTTTAGAGCTTTCAGTGATACAAATAGCCTGCTGAGGCACACATGCCATATGGTCACCACCACTGACGCAGCCCTTTATTTTTTGAGATAAGCTTTTGCTCAACATGGTATACGTGAAAGTAAGTAATGTTGTGAGTATCAGCATTCCTTTTATTGCTGTATAGTATTTCAGCATATAGGTGTGCCATGATTTATGGTTTCGTTAGTATTTAGATTCTTTCCTATTTGTGGCTATAAAATCTCATGTGTGTGTTTCGTTTTCATTTCACTTTGTGGGCAAGGGAAGTGTGTACTTAAGAGTGGAGTTAGTGGATCACAGGAGTCTGTTTAACTACTAGAAACTGCCAAGCACTTCGACATTTCTTCATCAACACTTGATATTATCATCTTTAGAATTTTCATTTATCTTAGCCATAATAGTATCTTACTTGAAAAAGTATGCTAATTTTTCATTATGGAGGATTTCACATAGACCTGCTTAATCTTGGGAACATCCCATCCCTCTTGTCATCTGATACTTAAAAGTATGTCTCAAAATTTTAATAAGTTTATCTGCAAATTAAGTGCCTTTTGGGAATACTTACTCTGTGTTATGGAATGAAGTGTTGCCTGATTCTAAAATTGAGAATAAAACCAGTGAAGGCCTTTGAACTAAATTGTTATAATTTTATCCTTTGAAAGTGCTCTTTTCACTGCATTAAATCCCAAGAGTAACAGTGAAAAGTATTATGTAGTAACATATAATAAAATTTTTAAGTTCTAGAGGAAAAAAAATTTTTTAATATAACCATAATATTATACCTAAAAAATTAGCGGTGTGTCCTTATATCATCAAAAATTCAGTGAGTGTTTTCAATTGTCTTATGTCATTGATTGTAAAAATATTTTTGTTTGACTCAAGATACAAAGAAAAATAGATCCACACATTGTAGTTGATTGATAGGTCTCGAGTCTTTTTTAATCTCTAAGTTCTTCTTTTATCCTCTTTTCTAGAACTTTATTTGTTGGAAAAAATGGAGCTGCTTGTCTTGAACTTTCCAGATCTAGATTTTGCTGACTGTATCCCCTGATACAGTCTGACGTGTTCCTCTCTTCTGCTTTTCTGTGGGTGCAGGTGTAGGGGCAAGGTCAGGCTCCGGGCACCACTGGCTGGTCTGGCTTGGATGAACCTCACTTCGTTTGTTCTCTCTCCCTGAAAGCTGCACCAGAGCCAGCTGGAGCTCCAGGAGGTGCGGCTCTCCTACCGGCAGTTGCAGGGGAAGGTGGAAGAGCTCACTGAGGAGAGGAGTCTGCAAAGCTCTGCCGCCACCAGCACGTCCCTCCTGTCAGAGATAGAGCAGAGCATGGAGGCCGAGGAGCTGGAGCAGGAGAGAGAGCAGGTACTGATATCCCTGTCACCTGTCAGAGGAAGCGGCCTCAGTGTGCAGGGCCCGTCATCCTCCCCGGCGTTCCACTGCCGCCTAGTGGCTCTGTGTCTGCCTGAGCCCCGCAGCCTGCCGAGTGGAGCCGTGCAAGGCAGACCCTGATCAAAGCTGCGCCGAGCACTCCATGTGTCCCTCTCCTTGCCCGTTGAGACCTGAACAGAACAGAGCCAGTGACAGGCAGAGCACTTGGTCCTTCTCTCATTCCCTGTGCCTCTGAGGACCTGTCTGTGGACAGCAGTCTCATTCCTTGTGCTTTGTCAGGGTTTGTAACATTCGTGATCCATTCTCACCATCTCATTGGTTTTGATTTATGCCTTTCATACTTCATTCCCCTAATAATTTCCTAACTCCGATGAAAGAAACATTCCGTAATAAATACTTTCTGTAGCAAATAGAAGGGGCCAGAGGGCAGTCCAGTGGGGACCCCTCCGGTCTCTCAGGAGCTATTCCTATTTCCCATTCCCCAGCTTCCAGTTGCTTGTGCCTCATTCCTTTGAGCACTCGCACTCCCCTCTTGAGTGCATCCTGTATCTCTAAATCTTTTCAAAGGCCTGGAGAGCAGGGGAAGCAAGAGTTGAGAATCTAGCTAGATGTACTGGGCCCAGAATAAGTAGTATTACTTCTCAGGACAAAATCCCTTTTTCCTACAACTGGTGTTTTGGGTCTGTTTTGGGTTCATATGCTAGACAAAGGTGGCCAGGTATTCCATAAAATCCATAATCAAGAATAATTTTTTGTGACCCAGCTGAGACTGCAGCTCTGGGAAGCCTACTGCCAGGTTCGCTATCTCTGCGCACACCTTCGAGGGAGTGACAGTGCTGACTCGGCAGTGTCCACAGACTCCTCCATGGATGAATCTTCAGAAACCTCATCTGCCAAGGATGTCCCAGCTGGTAGCTTGCGCACTGCCCTCAATGAGCTCAAGAGACTGATACAGAGCATTGTGGATGGCATGGAGCCCACGGTAAGAGGCCACTTAGAGAAGGGTCTAATCCCACTGAACCTGGCTAATAGGAGGTTGAAACCTAGTGGAGTGGGGGAGGTTAACCTCAGAACTGGAACCTTATCATGTGTCTGCCAGAATTCCTTCTGAGCTCTCAATATATTTGAGAACACTGAACATTGGTGATTAGGCAGGGAGTCTGAATGCCAGGAATGCAGGCTCCAAGGTCACTTTCCTGCAGACACCAAGGTACAAGCACAGTCCTTTTCTCTACATGATTATAAATGGACACTGGTGGCTTCACATTCAAGGACTTTTCTTAGAAACTGAGTAGAGAAATAGGTATCTGGCAAAACACTGCAAATTGCCATTCTTTTGTTCCTAGTGGAGGGATAAGCTATGAGTAGGAAAACTTAAAAAGACCTAAAGTTTCTGCCCAAAGAACGTAAGTGATGGGGGGGGCATAAATGATCACAGAAGTTGAGAGAAGATCAAGGTGAAGCACCTGTTGGATTCCAGCTGTGGCTTCTTGTTGGGAAGGAGGACATTCCTGTGGTGGTCTGGGCCGACAGGAATTTCTTCTAGTTTCATGGCAGACTTCTCCCTCACTTACTTTCCATTCACACACTCAACTCCCAAGCAGTAAATTCTTTCTAGGTTTCATTCTACTGCAGAATAGTTGTCTCTTTCTTCCACATTGGATGAAATAAGATGAAGTGTGGTTGTTTCTGACTGTGCTGTGTTGGTTTGGTGAAGTTGCTATAGTGCGAAGGTTGGGTCATTGTGGGAGAAGGGTGCTGTCCCAGGGCCACATGCCATTCATGTGCCCAAAGGCTGGAACAACCACAAAATAAACTTCAAGCTATCGTTTGCAGGTTGAAATTGAGCTTGAGATCTCCACTGTACCCTTTCTTGCTCCCTTTTTTTCATTCCCTCTTCCTTTTCTCCATCCCATTTTTCTCTCTCCTTTTGTCCTCCTTCCCCCCCACCCTCTCTCCCTTCTCCTCCCCTGTTGCCTTCCAACCCCACCCCCCACTAACCATTTCTTACTCCTCCCTATTCCTCTGCTTTCCATCTCTGACTCTTGCTGCTGTCAGAGCTCCCGGAGAATTGAGGATGACTCCTTAGAAGAACAGATAAGGCAGACCAGTGAGGACTCAAGAGCCCTGAGGGAGCTCATGGAGGGAGAGAGGGGTAAACTGAGGCAAAGCCTAGAAGAGCTGCAGCATCTCCACAGCCAGGTGAGCAAGCCCATCTTCAGCCCAGTGAAGGGAATGTGCATGCGTTCCCATGAGTCATCTCGTCCTGACCGCTCAAAGCAGAAAGCCTCTCTGCCATCGCAGCCACCAGAACTGCCTTGTGGAAGTCACCCTGACACCCCAGGGCAGCAGGCAGGGTGCAGGTTGAGTTCCAGAACGAGTGTGGAAATGGCAACTAGCCCAGCAGCCATGGTGTTCTTCACGTGGGGCTGGTTAGGCATCTGCTGTGCACCTGCTGTGTGCCTGGCCCTGCGTTAGACCCTGAGAGGCACGTGATGTTATTTATCTCATTTGACCCTCTCAACAACTTCATGGTAGGGATTTTTGGGGATGTATGGCTCAGAGAAGACAAAGTCCCTTATCCCTTTCCCTAAGGCAAGTGCCTGGTGGGCTCTAACTCACTCAGGTTTTAAGTTCTTTAGGAGTTTTAGTCAAATCGTGTTAAATGTTGGCCTTTCCTGCTCAATACATGGTTTTATCTGTCCCTTACTCGGCTAGCAGAGACACTGGCTGGCCAGTGGCCAGGTCAGGGCTCATTTGGTCTGAGGAGGTGGCTCTGTCTGCCAGTGCTTTCTGTCTTGAGCTCTGGTACAGAACCTGCTGATGACAGGTGTGGTTGGCACCTCACCTGCTACCTCATCTGCCTCAGGGCTGGATGGATGTACGTGCCGTGGCCTCTAAAATGTCAGCCTGTGCTTCCCCAAGACTTGATCGACCTGGCCCCACAGTAATGGTATCACCACCTTTGTTCTTTGGTTAGGTGACACTGCTGAGTGTCGAGATGACTGCACTAAAAGAGGAAAGGGATCGACTTAGAGTGACATCTGAAGACAAAGAGCCAAAGGAGCAGCTTCAGAAGGCCATCAGGGACCGGGATGAGGCCATCGCAAAGTGAGTGGGCCCAGCTTATTTTTTTTTTTAAGTAAAATTGAGTATATGCCTAATTTTAGAAAAAAATACAGAAAATGTAAAGGTAAAGGCTGATTTCCATGCTGCCCACCCTCACTCCCCATCCATTCTCCTCCCAGATAGACAGAGCTGTCGGAAGGTAGGGGTGCGTTTTTTTCAGACCTCTTTCCTGTGCTGCACATACAGGTGTATATGTAATGCAGCTGTGTGGTTTTTTTAAATCAGTGAGATAATGAAATAATTGCTTGAAACAGTTACTAAATAAAACTTTAAAAATGACATGACATACATTTCAACTTCTGACACTAAAATTCTTTCTACTCCAGCCTTCTTGCTCACTTCTGCATACTTCTTTCCCCTTCCTTCGAATCTTTTTTTTGCACACCTAGGATTAAAGGTGTGTGCTCCACCATGACCAGCAGGCTTCTCTAATCATTTTCACCATCTCCATTTCTCAGTTTACCTTTGGGTTCCCATATCTGTCTGCGCAAAACCTCACAGCCCGCTGTCAATTTTAGTTCGTTTTCAGCATTATGCTGTACTCAGCGATGCCCACATACCTGTCTATGTACGTCTTCTCCCTTGGATGCCCAGTGCAGTTAGTTAATACACACTTGAATAGCAGTGTAGTAGAAGAAGGGTGTACTTTATGAATAGCAAAGGGTGAACTGTGTGATAAAATTAAGGGATAAAACAGTAAAAGTAACGTGCTAATTGTGGAACCACCTTGGGAATGAAAAGCAGATTGGAGTTAGAAGTACAGGTGTGCTTTAGCAGAAAAGCTAAACATTAAGATCTGACCAAACTGGGCATGATGGCGCAGCCTGTAATCCCAGCACTGTGGGAGGCTGAGGCAAAAGGATCTCAAATTCAAGCCCAGCCTGGGCAATTTAGTAATTAAGCAAAACCCTGTCTCCAAATTAAAAATAAAGGGATGGGGTGTAACTCAGTGAAGACTCTGGTTTTAGTCCCCAGTAAGAGGGGCGGGGGGTGTCCCTGTTCTGTCGTCATTATGAAAGATGAGAGATACAGTCAAGTGTCAGGGTACACGGGACTGTAATGTAAATTGTTCAGACTGCCTTCCTTAAGAAAAAGTGGAAACTAACCCAGACCTGGTGGCACAGACCTGTAATCCCAGCACTCTGGGAGGCTGAGGCAGGAAGATCACAAATTTGAGCCTAACCTGAGCAGCTTTGGAGATTCTGTCTCAAAAAAGAAAAAAGTAGGGATGTAGTTCAGTGGGAAAACCCTGGGCTCAATTCCTAGCCCTTTAAAAAAAAAAAAAAAGCAGCAGCAGCTGTCCGCCCTCTACCGCCTAGAAGAGGAAGGCACCCAAATCTGCACAGATGTGTGTAATGCATCCTTGCCTGCTGGCGTCGAAGGCCAGTGACTATCCTGAGGTACGGTCAGAGGTGCACATTCTCCTACCTGGAAGGAAGCCTCCATAGAACTCTAGAACGAGGGCCGCGTTCTCCTGGACCTCTGGGGAACAGGGCTAGTTGGGTGGGGAAGGTGTCGCTCACAGGGCCACGGAGTGGGGGAGCACTAAGAGTCCTCGGTGTGCACGGTCGTAAATGGTGGTCAGGAAAGAGGGAGACCCACCCCACCCCACTTCACCCCACCCCACCCCACTTCACCCCACCCCCATAAGCCGCGTGCTGCAGGACCGTGTCCCTCCCGCAGCGTTAGTCAGCACATTCCCGGAGCCCCAGGCTGCTCCTGGCCCCACCTGCCGGCGGACGCCCGGAAGCTCCGGAGGCTGCCGCTGCCTTTGGGGGACTGGGGTTGGTGCTGACATTCTGGGACTGTGGGGCGGCGTCCATGGCAACCGCTGCCCTGGAGGATTTCCGCTGTTCACCACCAGCCTTGGCAGCTGCGGCTTCTGAGGCCACGCCCATTGGACAGGCGCTTGGGTCCTGGCCGCAGTGGGCGGGGCTGACACTGTACTGCGCTGTCTCAGCTGCCTCTTGCGAAGGTCGCCGGTGAGGTGTTGGTGGAAGTGACTGACCGCTCAGTGGACTGGAGTCCAGGGAGGAAATGCCGGTCACAGCAGCGGCCTAAGCACTTTACTGAGGGACCCCTTCTGCTCCTCCTCTCCACCTGCACTTCGATTATTGCTGTGTTCTGAGACCTGAGCAGACGGCCTCTGCCATCTTTTTTTTTTTTATTATTATTTTAAAGGGAAAAAAAAAAAAGAAAAGCAATAAAACAGAGTTTCAAAACGAGTCAGTAGGAGCGTAACAATAATTAATACATTGTGTATTATTGTCTTCAAAGTAGTTATTCAGAGTACAAGACACAGGCATGATGTCTTGTCCAAAAATATTAGTACAAACTTTTCTTTTCAATGAACTAAGAGAAGCTAGCTGTGTAACTCTTAACTATTTTGTGTATGAATATAGTTTTTTCTTTTTCCCTTTCTTCCTTTCCCCTTTCCCCCATCAGTTTGTCTTCTCTCTTGAACAGGGTCCGGTCCTTTAACTGTTCTTGCTTTGCACACAGGGCTCATTGCTGTGTGCGACCAGGACACTTTCTTACCTTTGCCACTTCACACACTCAAGGGAGTGGCTGACGTGGAGAGGGCTAAGTAATGCATGTTTGGGCAACCAGTGCCACCAGTTATTCCCTCTCGATTTTTATTCCCATTCCCCTCCTCAGATTAATTTTCTTCTGTATTTAACAGCTACGATTTACAAATGTTGAGGAAGCCAGGCATGGTGGCACATGCCTGTAATCCCAACACGCAGGCATTTGAGGCCAGCCTGGGCTACGTAGCAAGTTCAAGGCCATCCTTGAAAAAAAAATGTTGAAGAAAGTGGACAAATTAATGGGAAACATGCAAAATATGAAATCACAAAATGCAAAAGTATGTGAGGAGAGGAGTTAGTCATCAGTGATTTTGTGTGTCCGAATACAGGAAAGTTTTTTTGGTTTTTGTTTACTGAGAATTGAACCCAGGGTTGTTTTGCCACTGAGCTACATCCATTTTTGTTTTGAGACAGGGTCTCGCTAAATGGCTCAGGCTGGCTTCTACCCTGCTCATCACCCTCCTAAATAGCAAGATTTACAGACAAGTATCATTGTACGCCTCGGGCAGTTTTTATTTTCCAAAACTATATCTTGGTTTTGGTTTTGTTTGGGTGTGTGTGTGGAGCGGGGGAGAGAGAGAGAGATAGGGTCTTACCATGTAATTCAGGTTGGCCTCAAACTTGCAGTGATCCTCCTGCCTCAGCCTCCCGAGTGCTAGGGTTACAAGCATGGGCCACCATGCCCAGCTATATCTTGTTTTCTGGTTCTTTTCTCTACCAAGCAATCATACATCCTGAACCATCACTAACTACTTACATCATGGTTCTTACTTGGGCCTGTATTCCATCATATTTTTACCAATTCCTCGGTTGTTGGATACTAGGAGTAGCAAAGTTGGATTTTTTTTTTTTTTTTTGAGATAGGACTGTGTAGGCCAGGCTCAGCCTCCCAAGCTCCCAAGTGCTGAAATTTTCACACATGTATATGTCTTTGGAACAGTTCGCTTAAGGAAGGAGTAGCTAGTGAAAAGCAGTCTTTCCTGCCAGGGATTTAGCTCAGTGGTGTAAGCGTCTGCCTGGCAGGTGCGAGGTTGTGAGTTCGATCCCTGGTACTAAAAAAAAAAAAATAATAAAACAGTCTTTCCCCATCCCAAGAGGTAAGTCCCCACCCTCTAGTTGGCACCTGCCCTTGTGTGGGAAGGATGTGTAGCTCCTCTGTACTGCGTAAGGTCCTTGATCCTCTCTGGGATCCAGGCCTCATTTGTGGTCCTCTTCTAATAACACTTTGAACCTTTGTTTCTCCATCTTGGAGGTGGAGATGGCAGTCCATACAGGGTGGTTATGAACCATGGTTGAAGGGATGTATGTGAAACCGTGCTGCAGCTAACCTTGTGTAAGCAACATGGTTTTCAGTTATTGTTTGTTGTGAGTTTGGGGTAAGAGCTTGTGTGCTTCCCCTGTGGGCTCGAGGTTCCCCAAGCAGTGAAACAGTGGCCTGTGGCACAGGGTATCTGTGCTCACTGTGGCTTGTCTGTTTGCAGGAAGAATGCTGTGGAGCTGGAACTCGCCAAGTGCAAGATGGACATGATGTCTCTGAACAGCCAGCTGCTGGATGCCATTCAGCAGAAACTAAACCTCTCTCAGCAGCTTGAAGCTTGGCAGGTAAACACGAGCCCTGAGTCCAGGCCCAGAAAAGACTCCAGGAATCTGAACCCAGAAGAGTGTAAGGAGAGTTTGCCACTAGAGGGTCCATGTAATGGGTGAACGGTAACCACTCTCCACCTACAGAAATCCAGATCCCATGTCCCCTGTGTCCCTAGGGAGGAGCACTGTAAGTGCTTTTGAGAATGACAGACCCCAGACTTGGAATGGGGTCCTCCTTCAGCTGGTCATCTGCGTGTGATTTAAACTAGAGAAACACCTGTTAACATGGAGTGACTGGAAGCCCCAAATGATCAAAGGTAGTGCAGCAACCCTCGAGCACCACTACCCTTCCCTTCTTGAAGGCCTGCAGCTTCTTTTTTCCACTGAGCACTGTCCTGGCGCAGGCCCTGGGAAAAATGTGTCTTTCTCAGGACCCAGTGTGGCTCCCTAGATGGGGGTTGTGACTGGCTTTTTGTATATGAGTTTGAGGCCACACGGTGTCAGAATATGGGGGTAGCCTTTAATGTCTCTCCCTAAGAAATGCTAACTGGGTGGGTGAGAAGCCACCTGCAGCACCATGAGGTGAGCCCCACTGTGGAGAGCAGGTCAGCAGGGACCCAGGGGGCTGGCACCTGGAGCCCTGGCCGCCAGAGTCCTGCTCACTGGCTCCTTGTCTCCTGCCCTGCAGCCAGCTGGCCATACCCTGCTGACCACCACTGTTCTCTCTCTTCTCTCCTGGCTGCAGTTTGCTTCCTCAGGGCTTTTTACTATCTGGCTCCTTTGGTTTCTGATCTAGTGGCCTTTCTCAGTTCCCGTATCAACAGCTTTAGTTGTACACCCCTCCTGCCTTTGAGGTGAGACTGAGCCCCGCATCCCACCCATCCTCTCCACTCTGCCATCACCGTCCTGCTCTGCCACCTCCCCTTGTGGCCCACCATGTTCTGTGTGCCGGAGCCTGTCACCATCTCTGTGCAGTGTGACCTGTCATCTAGCCCTGGCCTTCCTCGCCTGTCACCACCATTTTCACGAGCTCAGCAGCATGTGGCCAAGTACTGACAGGTTGACCCTGGTTTCTTGGTGCCACTTGCACATAAATGGACAGTTTTGCCCACAGAATTAATAGCACACATAGAATTCTGAGCAGCATATGTGTGTCTGTGAAGTTCTAAAGAATACATCTCATGTTATTATCTTGACTAATTGCTTGAAGTATAAAAGTGCAGTTTATAATGTGCCAGAAGAAAACGCTGGCAGCTTTGGAAAGATGTGTTTCCTGAAGGACCCTCTGATATTCTCCTGTTGCATTTAACAGCATAGGTTTCATTGAGCATGTCCTAAGAACAGGGCCCTGTGCCTGGGATTCTACACTGGCACCTTGGAGGTTGGGGCCATGTATCCGAGTCAGATCCGAGGTGCAAGTGGAGAGGGGGTGGAGAGGGGGGGATGGCAGGGAAGAGGAAAGGTGCTGGGAAGGAAGCCAAGTATGATGAGGGTGGGGACGGAAGGGGAAGGCAGAGATGCAGGTCATAAGCAAGGGCACCACCCTGACCACCTGGTGATGAGGCAATAAGGTCACCTGATTTTACCCTGCAACCTGCAAAGGCATTTGAGTGATGCCCACGGGTGGGAGCCTACATGAGACAGAGGTGGTGGTGGACAAGCTGGTCAGCAAGAGGGATGCAGCTGTCCACATTCCTGCTGTCCCCTCATGTCTGAGTGGCCACTCTGAGCCCCAGCTGCAGGGATCTCCCCTGGAACGCAGTCCCCACCTGTGCTGTGTGCTAAGACACCCACTGCTGACTCCCTCCAGAGTTTGGCAAGAAGCTCAGGCCCTTTACTGGCCGTCCCAGCAGTGCGTCCCAGAGCCTGCTGCCTGGTGCACTTGCTGCCACCATGCTGATAACACAGGCCCGCTGAGCCAGCAGTTTTCAAGCTTTGTTTCTGGAGAGCTTCTTTGTCAGACAGAATCTTCCACAGAACCAGAACCAGTATCAGCCCACCAGTGTGGACCTATTGTTGAGAAGTCACTCCATGAAGTAAAAGGTGCTGTTCTGAAAGACAGGCCAGGGGGTGCATTTTCTAGGCACTCAACAAATAGGGCAAGGTTCTCCCCCAGTGAAAAAGCTAATAGACGGGTCTGCGTTGGTGTAAGAGAGCCTCTGGAGATGGTGATGCTATGGCTGCTGCCGCAGGCCGTGCTGGTGTGCGGCTGCACTGCTAGCTGGACCCCTAGGGACAGACCCATCTGAGTGGGTAGTGACGGAGGGGTCAGGAGGGAGGATTCCAGCAGAGAGAAGCCAGCTGAAGCCCTGAGGAGACCTGGGTGCCCCCCAGCTCCTGTGCACACCCTAGCATTACACCCACACTGCTTTCTTAGTCAGGCAGCCCCAGCCTGTCTCATCTCATCGCCCATCCTCATCTCTCATCCTTCTGACATTTACCACCTCCCTGCCCACCCCAGGCCAGGCGAGAGTGGCTACTCAGCCCCGCCCACTCTCCTCTGCAGGATGACATGCACAGGGTCATTGACCGGCAGCTGATGGACACGCACCTGAAGGAACGGAGCCTGCCTGCTGCCGTCTTCTCCAGGGCCCACAGCGTGGGACGGGGTGCTGAGCCCAGCACCACCGAAGGCAAACGGCTCTTCTCATTCTTCAGGAAAATTTAAGTTGGGAGGAGCCAGGCCCAGAGGACGGGTGGACACTGGAGGCAGCCGCAAAGGCAGTAGGAGGGCCTCCCCTGCGGCCTGGGCTGGGCTGGGCGCCACACTGCCCACCTGTACTAGGGCAGTCAGTCCAGGAGCACTTGCTTCTTTTGGTCAGTGCAGATGGAGACCGAGAGGTAGGAGCCTACCTTGACCTCTGAAAACTGGTCTCAACAGAGGGACAGGTAGGAACCCTGTCCCCACTGCCCGGCCAAGCCTCAGCCTAGGTTTCCCCAGGATCCTGTTATTGAGCAGGGCTCAGGCCGCCTCCCAGAGTGGCCTCTTGGTTGCTGATCACAGCCCACCCCTCAGGCATTGCTGCTTCCTGTTCTAGAAAATGGGACAGAAGAAATGGAGGCCTTCGTCTGCATGCCTCAGGAGGCCTGAGCCCCGGGGACCTCATCCTGTAGGGCAGCAGGCCCAGGTCTAAGCCTCCTTTCCTTCCCAGCCACTGGCCTAGAGTCAGGGGGAGAAACAGCCCCTCACCCAGTGCATGCACCTCTGCTGGACCCTCAGTGGGCAGGAGGCCCAGCCTACGGCTGTGGGGCCTGAGAGCTAGAGTGTCTCCAAGCTCCGCTGAGGGCAGCCTGAGCCCCAGGGAGGAAGGAGGGCCCCGTCCCCTGGCTGCCACCACTCAACTCCCCAGCCTCCCCAAGAGCAGCCCCTACCCCTTGCAAAGCCTGGCCCAGGGTTCTTGCTGGTACCCTTCCCTGTTCATGGGCCAGGCCTGGGAGGGGGCTCATTTTCCTCCCACAGCCCCCCCCCCCAATACAATTTCTTGGTGCAGCCCAGCAAGTCCAGGCCAAATAATGGCCTCAAAGCGCCACCCCAAAGGCAGTGCTGGCACCACAGGGTGAAAGGGGGGAGGCTGCTGGGAGCCTCTGGATACTGCCCACCAGGCCTGCAGAGGGACAAGGCCTGCAGCCTGCTGCTTCTGCTGCTTCTGCAGCAGCCACCCCACATCTCTGCTGAGGCCCCAACTCAGAGGCTCGGCGGGCCCAGCCAGCCCGCAGCTGCCTACCACTGATTCAGCCTCCCTCACGGGGGATAAGCACAGCAGGGATGAGCGGAAAGAATGTACCTATAGATATGTACATATCACAGTGCTGTAATTTTGTATGTAGCAATCATGTAAATACATGTACGGATTTTATAATATACATATATAAATCTATAAAGGCATATTTTTAGAAAAACAGCGCACCACTGCTTCTTTTGAAATTAGTCTAAGAATAAAATGAATTTCTACAGAGCTCCCTGCCTCAGTGATTGGGTATATGGGGGTTGCCCAGTCCAGATGCAGCTGGCCTGCTAATAAAGAGGTGATAGTGGGCCCTGCTCCGGGGAGGCCCCCTCCTACTCTGGTACCCAAAGAACTGGGCCAGGAAAGGGGTTCCTCTCCGGGAGGGCAGCAGCCTCCTGCTCTGTACCCTGCCCATCAGGCACAGGCTGCTGCCATCCTAGCTTCACAGGCTGAGAACAAAGCCTGAACCTTGGCAGAAACTTTCAGCTAGGAAGAAATCCCTGGAGGTAAAAGCTTCCACTGTGTCCTTCTGGCCCGCAGAGAATGACATGGAGCTTCCCCTGGCGCCGTCCCACCACGCTCCCAGCCAGTGCATCAGTCCAGAGGGCAAAGATGACCCAAGCCAACCTCAAAAAGAAAATGGCCTCTGAGGGCATCCCAGGGCCCCAACTGGCACCTGTGTAAGACTTAGGGCAAAAATAAGAGCTGAACACAGTGGGTAGGAAAAAGCCAGGCCCACTCAGACAGAGTATAGCTGGAGAGCAAATAGACCCTGAAAGAAAATTTGGCAGCTTGAACCTTTATTTTTAGTATTTTTTAAAAAAGCATAATTAGAAACTTTCAATACAGAAATAATCCTAGCAAACCATTTAAAAGTTGTTTGACAGGAATTTCACATCATGTCCACCAGGATGTCCGTCTACCCGAGCCCCCCCTCCAACCCCCCGCCCGACCCCATTCATGCGTGTAACACTCAGCAGGACAGACGTTCTGTCCTCACCACCACCACCCCCAACCTGGGTCTGTACATCCAGGTGCCAAAAGTCACTGAGGCCCCTGGCCTGGGCTGGAAGTTCCCAGGATTGCTCCCCTATTGCTTGAATGTGCAAGCACTCCCACGCTGGCCTCACCTGAGTGCTCAGAGACGGGTCCGACCTTGCGACCACAGAAGCCCTGAGCTGTGTGCAACCTCAAGGGCCCCAGGGAGCCAGGACAGCCCTGAGGACGGACTCCAGACTCCCCCGGACGAGCCGCGCTGCCTGTAGCACCTCCAGGGAACCCGCCGCCTCAGGCCCACAGCTCCCCAAACCCAGCAGCTCCAAAGAGAAGGCCTAGCTTAGAACCCTGGCTCTGAGTTTGGACGAGTGGAAAGACAAGCGAGAAGAAACCCCTTTTTTATTGATTAAAAACCCATCCACAGTGTTAACATGGAAAATCTGCAGTGTGATCTGTGATGTGATTGTCCAATCAGGACTTTGCCTGGAAATCACCCAGGAAAGGAAATCTAGTAAAACACATGATGGTGTTGAAATAATTTCTTCCCAGGTCACGTGATCCTTTTAGGGGAAATGGAAATAAAGTACCCCAGGGAAGGAGGGGGACAGTAAATAAATGCAGGTGACCCTGGTTTCTCCTCCAAGGGACTGGGGTGCACAGAACTGGACTGACCCCATCCCCACTGCCACTTTTCACCCCCCACTAAGAAGTCTTCCTACTACCTCTGTACTGAAATAGTTCTGCCAGTGATCCAAGCTCAGAGGTGTCACCCCACTGTCCAGCAGCCCCGGCACCCGCCCTTACATTCAGAGGTGCATAGTGCGCGCTGTGGACTTGAATTCCAGTGGGAGGCCCTAGAGAGCCAACATGGGCAAGGGTGCAAATCCTTTCCTGTTCCTAAGGGCCAAGGGCCCAGCCCCACAGTAACAGGAAGCAATTGGCTTTTTCTAAAAACACTGGACCCAAAATGGGTGGTCACAACTTTTGCTGCTGTGCCAATCAAACCTCAGGGAAAGTAAGTAATGGTGAGGAACTTAATTCATTTGATTTGGCTTCATTTTTTGTATCTATTAAGATAATGCTCCTCTAGGCTCCAGCAAGTCCCATCTCTGCACAAACACACCCCTACCTTTCTGTTGGAACTGAAACACGTCGGTAAGTTAGAAGCCACAGCTCCCCTGGGTTTGTAGCAGAGGTGTCTAGGAGGCAGGACAAGAAACCTGTTGGCCAAAGGGTAGGACACTTCCTCTGTGAGACCAAAGGCCTGGGGCCAGCAGAGGGCAATGACTGCCTCAAGGCCAGGTTTCCCCAGCTCCCAGAGCAACTGTAGGGGCAGGAAAATGGGCACAGGCCCTGGAGAGGCATCAGACCCTGTATGCCAAGGACTGAAGCCGACAGCCTGCAGGAAAGAACGAGCAACATGGAGCCCACTCCACTGTCCCAGGCCAGCCCAAGACGCTCTAGCCCGACACCGTCTCCTCCAGAAGCTGCTGGCCATTAGGTGGGATAGGAGGGCCAGGGAAGGGTCTGTTGCAGCAGGCTGGCATTAAGGAGGCAAAAGCCAGAGCAGGACGAGGGTGTGCAGCTGGTTAAAGCAATATACACTATGTACAAACTGGTTAATCAGTCCGCTCCGCTGGCAGCATCCTCACCAGGTCCAGGCGCCTCGGCAGGGAGGAGGGCACCAGTGGGCAAGGGCAGGCTCCTCCAACAGCTTCTTGGCACTGGGGGGTGGGGGAGGAAGTGCCGATGGCGCCTCCCAATACAAAAACATGGAGAGAATTCTTTAAATAACGGCACAAAACTGAGACTGTCCCCCGAGGAGCCCTCGCGGGCCTCGGGCTGGGGGAGGGACCACAGTGCAGTCTCTGCAGTGGACTGGGGCATTAGCAGCAGCGTTTCTTTCGTTTACTGTTCTTCGTGAGCTTCACCACGTCATTCTGTTGCTGCTGCTGCTGTTTCGCCAAGTTGTCTTTCTTTGCTCGCAGAACCAGCTCTGTGATGCAGTTGAACATCTGGAGAGAGGACACAGCAGAGCTGCCTCAGACCTAGCAGCGTTTCTACTTGTAAAGTGTTTTGTGTGTACGTCCCCAAAACCCCTTCTAGAAGGGGGTTGTGAATTATTTAAAGGTCAAAAGGGAACAACATTAAAGATCAGACCCATGAGCTGTGTGACTTAGGGAAGTCAATCTCTCAGGGATTTTCCAGTCTTTTTTTAGTAGAGAGGAAGAACTCCTTTCTTCAGATGGAATCTTCTGACAAAATAGATAAAGAAGCCAGGCGTGGTGGTGCATGCCTTTAATCCCAGCACTCAGGAGGCTGAGGCAGGAGGATCATTGTGAGTTCAAAACCAGCCTGGGCTACAAAGTGAGTTCTTCAAGGCCAGCCTGAACTGTATAGTGAGACCCTGTCTCAAAAAATAGGGTCAGGGATTTAGCTCAGTGGCCTAAGCGTCTACCTGGCAGGCGCAGGGTTGTGATTTCAATCCCTTGTACCAAAATTAAACAAAAAATAAAAATAGGGCCAGGGAGTTAGCTCAGTGGCCTAAGCGCCTACCTGGCAGGCGCAGGGTTGTGATTTCAATCCCTTGTACCAAAATTAAACAAAAAATAAAAATAGGGCCAGGGAGTTAGCTCAGTGGTGAAAGCACCTGCTTGGCAGGGGTGAGGTTGTGAGTTCAATCCCCAGTACCAAAAAAAAAAAAGGATAAAGTTACCTTGCTCTTTGGGCAGGTGGGAGTGGGCCACAACCTGCCCACCCCAGGTCACCTCACTACACCTGGAGCCCAGACATGCTGAGAACCTCTCCCAAGCACCCAGCATCCTTCCCTCGCCAGCACCCAGTAAAGCTCCATCTACTGATCCACACTCCTCTATTCCTAGACAAGCAAGTGACAGCAACCACAGCCACAGTGGGGGAGCAGAGACATAAAAAAGCAGAGCCAACATGTCCTAAGCATGCACTTGGTGCCAAGCACTGGATTTAATTCATCTCAGTCCTTGAAACTTGGAAGGTGGCGATTCTGACTCCCCCAAATCCACAGAATAACAAATGAAGCCAAAAGAGAGTGAGTTCAGGATTTAGACCTTGGCTTGACTCAGAGAACCCCGCCTTCCCACCACTGTACTCCCCATGTCCTCCGATACAGTGGAACCTGACTTCCTTGGACTGCACATGGGAAGGCAGGACTTCCCGAAGGCCAGCGAGGGGGGCCAGGCTGGGCTGCGGCAAAAGTTCTGGCTTTTCTCACACTGGATCACATCTGCTTTCCAGCAGGCACAGCAGAAGTCAAGAGAGGCAGCCTTGGGCCAGAGTCTTGGCCGGGCTACAGAGGCTGAACATCTCCGGGAGTGTTTCAGAAGCTCACCGCAGGACCACTGAGCTCAGGGGGCCACAGGAAAGCAGGAGATGACAGCGGGCAGATGAGGGCAGGGCCAATGAGGCAGAGGGCCAGAACAGATACCACGCATGGCTTTGGGTTGGGACAGACCGAAGCTGACTCAGCCCCTTACTAGTTGAGTAATATTCCTGAAATTAACACTTAGGACCTTAGTTTCCCTATTGAAACAAGGGAGGGAATGCCTACCTCAGAGGACTACCGATACACAAGCTAAGACTTTACAAGGCCTGGCACACAGCAGGGACTTAATAAATGCTTGTTACTATGATATTTTCTGTTGGTCATTCAGCCATCCAAGCAGGCTGGCAGTCGGGTGAGGGCTGAGGTGGTGAAACGGGGCCAGTGGCAGCTTCCCAGAAGCATGCGGGCCCTGCCCAGGGCTCACCTCTTCCACGTTGACATTCTCCTTGGCACTGGTCTCAAACAGCTGGATCCCCATCTGCCCGGCGAATTTATAGGCATCTTCTGTCTCCACCACCTTCCGCTCAGGGTCATCATTCTTATTGCCCACTTCAAGGCAGAACACAGTCAGCTGGCCCCTCAGTTCCCCCATCCCACTGTCCCTGCCCTCAGAGCCCAGCCTCACCTAGTATTCGGCAAACATCATCACAGTTCTGGTTGATTTCGTGAAGCCACCGCTTGACGTTGACAAAGGACTCTGCGCTGGTGACGTCATACACCACAATAACCCCGTGAGTCCCGCGGTAATACCTGTAAGGGCGGGTGGCAAGCTTTAGCCCCATCCCGACCCACAGCAGGACGGCAGGCTGGGGAAGACAAGGGGGCAAATGTTCAGCACCAGCGCCTCTGCCCATCCCCAGCATACCAGCGCGGGAGCAGGGCTGGCCCCGAGGCAGCAGACCAGGTCTGAGGAGTCATCCCAGGTGATTCGGATCTGCTGCTAACTGGAAACTCTTCGAAGTTCTCATTTTATTTTTAGAATCAGGTAATTTTTGTATTTGGCATCGTTATCACTATGCTTATTTAAACACCCAAAAAGGTTTCTCTCCTCAAGTCTGATTTGGTAATACACTGTCCCAAGCAGCTGCACCATTCGTGAAGCCCTGGCGGTCTGCGTCCTCCCCCTCCGTCCTCCCCACGCCCCAGGGGCAGGCCGCACTTCCCTTCCTGCTGCTCCTGGCTCATCTGTGTCAGCAGCAGGGAAGAGCATGGGGACTCCAGCTCGCCTAGAAGCAGGACCCTCCTACACCACCACGCAGGCATGCAATCCGGACCAGCCAGGGTTGAAAGGAGGGAAGTTGTCAAACAGTCCTCCCCAGACACCTGCTAGCCAGAACTCCTGTCTGGACATCCACACCTAGCCAGATCCTCAGGGGACAGATGAAGGACATCAACCACAGGAGGAACAGGAGGACGAGGGCCTCGTGTATCCCTGACACCCTTCACAGAGACAGGGCCTGGCAGCAGCCCTGCCCGACACTATGTGACCCCCAGTGCCATGCCTCTGAGCCTTTGCCCCAAAGGGACTCAGTCAGTGGGAGCTTCCTATTATGCCCAGGATGCCAACCAGAGAGGTCAGTTGCTTCCTCCCAACCTCCTAAGCAAGACCCACCCAGCCCTGAGCCCCGCTCCTACAGCGCGCATGGAAAGCAGCTCCTCCCTGTGCCCCACCGAGGCAAGCTCAGGGCACCGCGGGTTGAGCCGAGACACAGTGGCCGGGCTGACGGGTATAGCTCGGTCTTCATCCACCTGCCATCTCTGTGCCAACTCTACACAATCAAAGCTGATCTGAGGAGAGATCAGCCCTGGCTCCGTCTATGGAAGGCTGTGGTCCGTACAAAGATTACTGCTTACACCTTGTCACATTTCAGTTCCTCAACTACACAACAGGGACATAATCACTTAACTGTTGGAGCAGTTGTAAGGAATAAAAGAACCCTAGCCACAGGGGCTGGGGAGTCATACAAGCGATGTGGGTACCCTTTATTATCACTATTAATGTCCCTTTCGTGTTAATCTGGAGTCATGGAGGTATCAGGAAACCAAGAAGCAGCACAGCCCTCAAGGCTGCAGTGAAAGGAGCAGGAGAAGCCACTGCCAAGTTCAGGGGTCCGGTGTGACCTGCTCCTCTCTCCTCCGTCACAGACCGACAGCTCTCCCAGGGCCTCGTTCTCCCCACAGCTGTGCTCCAGGGCGGCAGGGCTCCCTGGCTTTGGGGGAACTAACAAGTCCACTGTCTCAGCTCCGGGCTCCAGAACCAGCCAGGCCCGGGCCCTGGCCCACCAGCAGCTGCCATCCAGAGTGCCAGCTCAGTACGCTGAGCAGTTGGTGGACATGTCCAGGGCAGGTGCAAGAATGTGTGCTGAGAGCCACCAGCACGGGGAAAAACGACTGTCCCCTGCCAGCAAAGGAAATGCAAGCAGCAGAATGCTCTTTTGGTGAAAATGCAACCTCTCTTTTGGTGAAAATGATAAAGATGCCAGGAAATGCCTCCAGCCACGATGGCACCAAGCCCCCTGCTGCTACCCGGGAACCTCTGCCTGCTCTGGGGCCCACGGAAGGGGCTGTCTCTGAGAGAGGGCTCTAGTCTGGGGGCGGCGGGGAGAGCACAGGTACCAGGAATTGAACTCAGGACCTCACGCCGGCCAGGCAGCCGCTGTGCCACTGAGCTAAATCCCCAGCCCCAAAGGCTCTGGTCTAAAGACAAGGTCGCACTCGGATCTGGCGAGGAAGGTACCAGCGCTTCTGAGCTGCCCGTTCCCAGCAGGAAGCACTGCCATCCACCACAACTTTGCTTTATGCCAGGTACAGCGCCAAGAGCACTGCGTTTCCTACCTTGTTAATCTAACAACTTGGTCCAACAGATATCAGGATGGCCATTTCACCAGTGGAGGTTGACAGTGGAGTGGCAGCTGAAGTGCTGGTGTCCAGTCTGACTCCCAGCTGTGGTGAGGGGCTTTCCCTCCTCGTGCCCTTTCCTTCTTCCTGCACCCCACCTCCTTCCCCAGGTGCACCTCTCAGGGTCAGCAAACTTCAGCTGCCCAGGGAGAGAGCAAGAACACCCAGGCAGGTGAAGACCGGGCCCTCTCAGCAGGCTGAGATAAAGTCACAGTCCCAAGGACCTGAGTCAGAAAAGGTTATGCTCCCCTACCAGCACTGCCCCCTCACTGTACTGTCACGGAGTGTCCAGTCTTTCTGTGGCCCCCTGGTGGGCCCTGTAGTGCCTCCTGCCTCATGAGGCTCCAAATCACTCACTCTCTTCAGAGAGGCAAGCTAGCCATCGGGGCTGTGCCAGTGCCCACAGACCCCCACCATACAGATGGCCCCACTTTTTAAACACCCTAGAAAAAGCACATATTATCCTCCAGGCCGCAGAGTAACTCCAGGTCTCCCCAACAGAATGAAGGAGCAGTTCCCTGTCCCCACCCGGCTCAGCCCTGAAAGGAGGTGACTTCCTGGCAATGGGACGGCTGGGCAGAAACCCCAAGCCCTGTACCTATACCCTGCTCCAAGCATTTCCATGGCCACAGGTCACTGTCTCTGCCACCCTGAACCCCCCGGACTCGCTTTGAGTCCCAGGAAGGTCATCCCCCCTAGCCCCAGTGCACTTGGGAGCAATACCCGCCTGGGAAGAGGCCTGAGCTTGGCAAGGAAGACCTCAGTTCGGATCCTAAGCAACTGTTATTCATTTCATCCTCTCCGGGCCTGTTTTCTCAGCCACAAAATACAGGTAATCATAAGATTCTTTAGATGAGATTGAATGAAATGAAGTGATGCCTTTAGTGACAGGCAGTACAGGTGGGATAAGGAAGAGTGGGATCAGTCTCCAGATCTGATGACCTCAGCCTCCTACAAGGGTCTCCTGCTCAGGCCTGTGGGCTCTGGGCTGCCCACAGCTCTAGGTGTCAGTCCTGCCTCAAGGGCCCTGAGCCCCCACCCTTGTCCTGCAGTCTTCACTGGCCCCTGCCGAGACAGCCAGGGCCTGAGAGCCCTCACTCAGGAAGCTCAGAGCGCTCTGCTCAGGGAGCCCCAGGTCTGTAAACCCCAGGGTTTTAGTGAGTCCTAGACTCACCACAAGGCTAACAATGACAGAACACCTTGCCCAGCAGTACACTTTGCACGTCAGACTGGCCCACCACCCTGCCCAGCTAGCAGCCCTGACCCCCATTCTCCTCGCCAACACAAGAGTGACCAAAGGATAGCCGGGTGTGGTGGCGCACACCTTTAATCCCAGCACTCGGGAGGCTGAGGTAAGAGGAGCGTTGTGAGTTCAAGGCTGGCCTGAGCTACACAGTGCAACCCTGCCTCAAAAAACCAGGGCCGGGAGTTTGGCTCAGTGACTTAAGCGTCTGTCTGACAGGCGCAAGGTTGTGAGTTCAATCCCCGGTGCTGCCAAAAAAAACCAAAAACAAACAAACAAAAAAAAAAGATCAAATGGATGCTAAAAGGGCACAGGCTGGGCTCCAGCCTGACTCCATGCTGAAGGGAGGACAGGGGTGCCTGGCAGGGAAACTTCCCTCTTTCACTCAGAGGAACTGCTCTGGAGGGAGACTAAGGAGGTGGCCACATCTGTGGCAGGCATCACAGTGTGGAGCCAGGCTCTGCCAGCAGAGGGAGCGGACCACTTCTCAGAAGCGCCCCAAACTGTCAAACAGGAGTAAGAGCAGCACTACGTACAGAGCCACAGGAGAGCCCCCCAAAACGACCCACAAGACCCACAGTGCCCAAAGCAGAGGACCCAGACACAGATGTCAGGATTCAAGTAAATCCTAAAGATAAAGGTTGGAAGTGTGCCGCATAAACCCGTCTTCCTTAAAAAAAAGGGTAAGCTCTGGGGCCACAGCTCGGTGGCAATGCACTTGCCCAGCATGCATGAGGCCCTGGGTTCAATCACTAGTACCGAAATAAACAGTCCTAAAGATAAACTCTCCAGGAACCAGAAGCACAGAGAGTTTACGCAGCTTGCTTAGGGGTATACAGCAGGACAGAAATTTAAATCCCAAACTGTCTGCCTTCAAATCATGCTCTTTCTGAAACCTGACCCATTAATAGCCTAAGCCCCAAGGCCCCTTGCAGGACTTGGCAACAGCTGGGTTTCGCTCCAGGGTCCTGCTAAGAACACAAAGGTGCTGCAGCAGCAAAGGAAGACTTTCCCATCGATGGCTCTGGAAGGCAGAGGAAAGGCCTCCCACATAGCCATGCTCCTCCCAGGCCTCCGGAGAGTCACCCCCACGGCGTCAGGATGGGTGACCGAACCCGCACACCTGCCAAGAGGAACTGCACTGCCTTGGGCAGGGCGCCTCACACCTAATGAGGCAAACATAACTGCTAGTGCCATTTTAAGGAGTGGGCAGTCCGAGGGTGACACTGAGAGCCCAAGGAGGAGCACACAGTCACTGTCCTGCCAGGGCCTGAGCAGGGTGCTCAGTCACCACCCACCTACCCCCCCAGAACAGGAGACACCGCGCATCCCCACCTCCTCCCACATTTTCAGGAAGAGGAAGGGCACAACCAACCCTCCCACCAAGGCCAGCAACAGCTCACTTCCTGACAGCCTTGGAGACCCACCCAGTGACATTTCCATTGTGACTAGTACAGTCACTCAGCTTCACGCCAACAAACATCTAAGGCCAGAGGCTCGAGTAGCAGTGAGGCGGGGCCAGACTCACGTGGAGGTGATGGTGCGGAAGCGCTCCTGCCCGGCCGTGTCCCAGATCTGCAGCTTCACCTTCTCCCCATTGATCTCCACAGTCCGAATCTTGAAATCCACTCCAATCGTGGTGATGTAGCTGCCTGCACACAGCCGGCATGTCAGCAAGGCCCAGCAGGGAGCCCAGTCAGACCCCACGTCCTCAGCCACACACCACAGGCCTTCGGGCTCCATGATCCCTCCCCCCACAGAAGACTTCCCAGAACGCAGCCCTCAGGAAAGACATGATGGTGCCCACGATGGAGGTGAGACAGGATACAATGGAACAGTAACCATTTTAGTGTGATAAAGGCTACAAAGGAAATAAAACAAGAGACATGACTGGGGAAGAGGAATAAGCTCTGTTAGAATGGCCAAGGTGAGGACATGTCAGTTGTGACCTGAGATTGAGTCAAACCTGGGTTTCTTTTCTATTCTATTAAAAAAAAATTTCTAATGACCCACAAAATTGACTTCTTAACACACAAACTGGACCAGACCTGCAGTCTTAAAAACACTGTTCTAGCCAGGTATGGTGGTACAAGCCTATAATCCCAGCACTTGGGAAGCTGAGGCAGGAGGATCATTACAAGTTTGAGACCAGCCTGGGCTACAAAGTGAGCTCAAGGCCAACCTGAACTGCATAGCAAGACCCTGTCTCAAACAGACAAAAAAAAAAAAAAAAAAAACCACTGCTCTAGGAGCCAGGTGTGGTGGCACATGTCTGTAATCCCAGCACTCAAAAGGCTGAGGCAGGAAGATTGCCCTGAGTTTAAGGCCAGCCTCAACTACACAGTAAATTCATAGGCCATTTTGAATTACAAAGTGAGACCCTGTCTCAAGAAAAAAAAAAAAAACCAAAAAACCCAAAACACTGCTCTGGGCAGAGGAGACAGTAGCAAAATAGCAATGGAATATGTAGGGTCATGTGAGGTCAAGCCCAAGGTGGGAGGCAGGTAGACGGGGGTCAAAGCCAGATCTCCAGGCCTCTGTCATTTGCAAGAACCTGGACTCTTGTGGGTAATAGGGATGCACTGATTTTAACCAGTGGTGTGAGCTGCATTTTAAATAGGTTTCTTGGGGCCCTTGTGTGAAAGATGGATTTGAGGAGAAAGTCTGGCAACAATCCAGCCCAGGCTTACAAAGGCCTGGCCACTAAGAAAAACAGGTTCTCACTCCATTCAGAGCTTACCACACAATGTCCTGCAAGAAACAAGACACACAAAAGGCCATGCAAAGTGTGACAAGTGCATAGGAAAGATCAGGGTGGTGTGGGATCAAGGCAGGTTTGGGGTAGGGGAGGAAATCACATTTGCACCTAGTTTAAAAGAACAGGTAAGGTTTATCAAAGGCCAAGATCAGGCGGAAAAACGACATCCCACACAGGCCAAAGCCAACCAGAAGGATCCAAAGTCAAGCCAGCACCTCGTGCTCCTCCAGTCCTGAGCAATGCCAAGGAGCGCAGGCCAGCACCTCAGACGGTTAGGCACTCGGTAAATGGCTGACGGCTGAGTGAATGAGCGAGCGCACAAACAAAAAGCAAACAAACACAAAAAACAAAAGAATGAGCAGGCAGTTATGAGGAGGAAAGCAAAAAACAAATTACAACCAGGATGGTTCTGTTCTTCAAAGGACACCCTGCAAAGTCGGGAGACATTTTCGGTTTGTCACACTGTTGCCAGCACCGAGTGGTTAGAACTAACCCAGGTATACTGCACAACATCTCCCCCACACAGGGCAGCCCTACCACACAGAGTAAGGGGTCCACGCATCCACAGCACTGAAGCAGAAAAGCTTTGCTGTAAACTCTGCTCAGGTGAGAGAGGGCCACCAACAGAGGAAAAACCCTGCCAGACAAGAGGAACTCAGTGGTATGCGACAGGGTGGGGAGGAACTTCCATAATGCTTCCAGCTGACACCAGTAAGATAAAACACTCTAGAAAACATGGAAAGGACAGACTGTAATGAGAGTCCCCTGAGAGTTAAAAGCTGATTAGACTGAAGTTAGACCAACGTGAAGGAGGAAGAGGGATGTTTTCCAGCATAAGTAGAGGCTGCCTAGTAGTTAACATTTTTGAACAGAAGATAACAGCAGACTAGTATTTATTAAGTGACTACTCAGTTCCTGGCACTGTGACATGTGCTATCTCAGGTGATCCTACAACAATCGTGGCAAATAGACAATTATGATTCCTCCTTTACACTTGAGCTGAGGTTCAGTCACAATCTCACGGTCACAGAGAAGACAACTCCTTCCAATACTCCAACACCAGCAGAGCTACAGGGTGGCTGCTGAGGGAGGAAAGAGCCAACTCCATTTCTCTACCAAAAGAGAAGATTAGCCATATAATCACTTCCCAAACACAACCTGCCCCTTAAACACATCAGAGGAAATTCCCCACAAGACAGTCACACTTCAAGGCTGGACGTGGTGGCACACGCCTGTAATTCCAGCACTCAGAAGGCAGAGGCAGGAAGATCACTTTGAGTTCAAGGCCAGCCTGGGCTACACAGTGAGATCTATCTCAAAAAAAAAAACCTAGTCACATTTCAGTCTTAATATTTAACAAACAAGAACATGTTCAACTTTACCAGTGATCAGAGAAATACAGATTTAAACGAAACAGTACTTTTTGCCTATTAGCTTAGCAAAAATGAAGTAATGATCAGAGTTGAAAAGGGGCATTTAGCTGGGCACTCAGGAGGCTACAGTAGGCAGAACACTGTAAGTTCGAGGCCAGCCTGAACTACATAGTGCGACCCTGTCTCAAAAAAACTAGGGCCGGGAGTTTGGCTTAGCAGCTTACGCGCCTGCCTGACAGGCGTGAGGTTGTGAGTTCAATCCCCGGTGCCACAAAAAAAAAAGAAAGAAAGAAAGAAAAAAAGGAAAGAGGCATTTTTTTAAAGAGGAAAAAAGTTTCAAAATAAGATATTAAGAGGGTAACAATGGTTAATACATTGCACATTGTTATCTTTAAATTAATTGCTCAGATTACAAGATATCACCATTTAATTGTTCAAACCTTTTCCAATGAACTAAGAGAAATTAGTAGTATAACTATCTTAACTATCTTTTATATATATATATTTTTTTCTTTTGCCTTTCTTTTCTCCATTTCCCCATCCCAGTTTCTCTTTCAGAAAAGAGGCATTTTCAACCCCTTCAGTGGGAGTACAAATTAAATTCCCTTGGCTTCTTTTTCCAGACAAGTTAGCAGAACCCAGAAAAACTTTAAACGCACAGACCCTGTGACCCAGTAACCCACTGCTATGGAACTGCATGTGCAGAACAAACATACAATGTATCTCAATAATGTAGCATCACTTCCAATTTTAGTATATGTGCTGCCAAAGTGAGCACAATGTAGCATCACTTGTAACAGAAGCAACCAGAAACCATACACATAACAAGAGCACTGTTAATGAATTATGGTGCATCCATGCACAGCACAGCAACTGCACAACACAGCAAGCTTTACAACCACTACAAAGAACCAGAGAGGGCTGTAGACAGCAACAGGAATACATGTTCCTGGTTCCAGTGGTGGTGAACCCATGGCCCGTGAGCAACAGCGGGCTGTCTGTATCACTGAAAGCTCTGAACGGTTCGCCACCGCAGATAATAAGACTAAGAGAAAGACAAGTTTCTAAACAGCAGATGGGATCAGAAAAAAAGTCAAAAGGTCCACCCCACACTGAGCAGAGGCTCCCAGGGCAGCAGAAGGGCAGAAGCAGGGCCAGCTGTCACTCTTCATATTACTGACATCTTCCTGTTGGAAATTTTACATAAGCATGTACTATCTGGCACTATTTTTAAACTTTGTTTTAAATGATGGACCTGGAAAGGGAAATGATGGGTACAAGGGCTTCTCTGAACAAGATAGAATGAGACAGAACACTTGGGCTTTGGTATTAGACATGATCTGGAGCCTGCAATACTAGGCAAGCATTCTACCACTGAGCTACATTCCCAGCCTTTGTTTCGTTCTTGAGATAGGAGCTTGCTAAATTGTCTAGGCTACACTCAAACTTGGGATCTTCCTGCCTCAGCCTCCTAAGGAGCTGGAATTACAGGCGCGCACCACCATGCCAGACTAACCAAAAGGTTCTGACCTAAGCTTCCCACCTTCTTTTGCCCTCCCCTGGTAGCCAAAAGGAGAAAGTTCCCTACATACAGAGGAGTAAGTGTTTTCCAGTGCTGGGGGAAGGTATTTCAAAACTGAAACACCAGGGCCGGGGGTTTAGTTCAGTGGCGCAGTGCCTGCCTGGCAAGCACAAGGTCATAAATTTGATCCTCAGTACCAAAACAAACAAACAAACAAACAAACCTAAAACATCAGGGAAAGACTCACCTGAGAAAGTGTTGTCTGCAAATCGTAACAGTAAACTGCTCTTGCCCACACCTGCAGGAATGAAAGCACCAAGGTAAGCAAGCTGGTGGGTCCCTCCCTCCTGCCCCATCCTTCCTCAATGAGATACTGCCTGTATCCCAGCTCTTGAGAAACTCAATGCGGGCCCAGGGATACAGCTCAGCGGCATATTACCTGCCTGTCAGGTGCGAGGTTGTAAGTTCGATTCCCAGTACCAAAAAAAAAAAAACCACACAAACACAAAGAAACTCAGCGGGGCTAGGTCTCTTCTCAAGGCCATTTCCTGTCCCCTCAACCAGCTAGACACCAAAAATGAGTCTTCCTGTCCCCTTCACCTTTTCCTTCATCCTCATGTAAGACAAGCAGCTCCCAAATCCCAGGCCCTACGCTAAGGGCTGCCCCAGCAGCCCAGAGGGAGATACCAGAGAGGCGACAAGCAGGAAGAAGGACAACCAAGTGAGACTGACTCCCCGACTGCATGCAAAACATGGACCCTAGAAAACCTCACACCACAATGCAGCTTCAGTCTTCTTTTCTGTTGTTTTTTTTTAATTAGTACATGAATACATTCACCATAGAGAGATAGTATGCGTACATACTGCATCTCAACCCTTCAAGCTTCAGTTTTTAAGCAGCTTGAAACAAGGAATTATAGAACTATAAAAACCCCCGAAAGCATCCAGGATATTCTACTGAGGTGAGGAAACTGAGGTCCACACAGCTAGACTCAAGTGTCAGCCATGTTCCTTGGCTGAGTCAGTGCCAGACACCCACCAGGCCACCAGCCTAATGCATTCAGGCCACTGCTCTTCAGCACAGCAGCTCGTGACTGCTTCTTCCACAAACAGCCTTGCTTCCTCTCTGACCGCCTCACACAGCGACTCTGGCCCGTCAAGCGTGTCAACCTGTCCGGGGTCCTTCTGCCCGACCCCTGACCCCACTACCCCCAAGTACAGCTGGACCAATCAACCTCTCAAGGAAAGAACATGCATGAGTTCCACTACACAGTGGGCACTCTGATGCACACAGAATTAAGTACATCTCCTTGGATGAGGTGGCTATGGCTCCTAGAATCTGAGCAACTGACCTAAAGTGCCTCCATGGGAAGTCATGGAGCCAAGATCCAAATTGAGGGCTCTAAGCCACCCAGGGCTCCCACAGTCAATCCTGGTGGTGTGTGCCTGTAATTCCAGCATTAGGGAAGCTGAGCTAGGAGGATCGGCAAGAGTTCGAGACTCGTCAGGGTTACATAGTGAGTTCAAGGCCAGCCTGAAGTACACGGCAAGACCCTGTCTCAAAAAACCAAGATAGAAGGGCCGGGTTTAGCTCAGTGGCAGGCATGAGGTTGTGAGTTTCATCCCGGTGCCAAAAATAAAAAGAATGTCAAAAAACCAAGGTAGAGACAGACAGACACTAACTTCCAGTAGTGACTGCTAGGAAAGTCTTGCACCTGTCTCAGGAGAGAAAATAAAGTGACCCCAAAGGCTCCCACATCTCACCTGTGTTTTTTTCCATTTTTATTAGTTTATAACTAGCTCATTTTCCTGTCTTTTCTATATTTCTTTTTGTAAAGATGAAATTTTTGATGCAGAGCTGGGCATGGTGACGCATGCCTTTAATCCCAGCACTTGGGAGGCTGAGGCAGGAGAATCACTGTGAGTTCGAGACCAGCCTGGGCTACAAAATGAGTTCAAAGGTAGCCTGAACTGCATAGTGAGAGCCTGTCTCAAAAAACAGGGCTGGGGATTTAGCTCAGTGGCATAAGCGCCTGCCTGGCAAGCATGAGGTTGTGAGTTCGATCCCCAGTACCAAAAAAAAAAAAAAAAAAAGAAATTTTTGATGGGAATAACATCAAAGCTATGAGATCTTAACCTACGATTTTATAAATGCTCTGCAACTATGTACATGCAAATGAGTTGAGCACATGTTCCTATTTGTGGAAGAAGCCCATAGCTTTAATCTGATTCTTAAAAAGGGCACTGCCCCACCCCCAACCACTAAGTAACCAAATTATAAACCACTGATGAAGACTGAGTGCACGACAAGAACCGACATCCTCTCTGGGCTGTCCCCTCCAAGATCATTTCCAGGACCTTTGCTGAGTGAGTTGTCCAGGATGCCCAGAAGAACTTGTTTCCCTGCGCACACTTGGAACCTACCTTCCCAAAGATGCACTGGGGGCGAGGCTCTTCTGAGCAGCCAGGTACTGCTCTCACGGCACCTGCTGTGCAGCCCCAAGCCTGCAGCACTTGTGCTCAGCACCACTTCCTCGTTGCTCTGACGTGAGGCTTCCTGCTAAGTCTAAGGAGAGCCCAAGTTTTGGGCTGGGTCCTCACAGCGTTCTGCCTGGCGCCAACACCCCATTGGCCCTTCTGCCTCCTTGCTTCCTCTTGGAGTTTTCTGGGTCCAGCTTACTCAGCTAAAAGCTCATGTCCAGACCACTAGTCTGTGACGTCCTCTGAGATGCAGACCTTGCCTCATTTATCCTGTGCATTCACGGTGCTATAAGCTGGGCTCAGCACTCAGGCACATCATTTATGACTGAATAAATGCCAACCTCACTGACAGCCATTGCTATCTAATGGTACTACTGAAGCATTAACGGAAGCCAAAACAGTAGTTTTCAAATGCAGTGGGGTAAGGGGGTAGAATCTGGTATTTAAATTAAACTTTATCCAACTCCCATGTATCTCTGCAATGACACAGCAGCTTATGACAACTGTGTGATTTGGGGCAAGCCCCTCCACTTATCCCTAGATTCCTCTTCGACAGTAACTAAAAACCACTAACCACTATAGTCACCACATGGCCGGCCCCCTGCTTTGGACCTGACATCAACACTGCTGACACGACTCTCCCTTTGAGAAAAACAGAAACCCACTGAGACATGCCATCTCCCGAAATATCCCTGCAAGAGGCTTCCTTAGAAAACACACTGCTACCACTTACCCTACAACACTGGCCTAAGGATGAAGCAGAGGTTATCAATCTACTTTCACCACAGCCAGTCTCCCTTAGCCACATCCAGCAAGAAACGTAGCCACTCCAGCTCTATTATCTCCAATCCTGCAAGAAGCACAGGCCCTAGTGGCACTGGATGCCTCTTGGCAGCCAGGGGACACACACTCATTGTTATGCTCCCCCATGTGCTGCCTCTGGTCCTCCTCATGCCAGCAACACTAAAGTCTCTGGCCCTGCTCCTCCACGGGACTACAGGGCCCCCAACCTCAGTTCCAACTTACCAAAGACCTTTAGACCATCAACTGAAGTGCTCTCAATTTTAATCCTACCCCAATAATCCCCTCATGTGTAAACCTAGACAAGTCACATTCCCTCTCTGAGCTTTAACAAGGTCTCTGATGGCCACCAGGTTCTAAGAATGAGGACTTTGGGCCCAATGGATAGAGATGAAATGCTGTTACAGATCAAATCCAACGCCAGAAGAACACAGGAGACAATGTAGAACCACAGGCATAAAGAAGAGATGCAAAAGCTAAGGAAATAAATTCCAGAAGTGTGTACAATATGGCAGAGTGGGAAGAACTCTGGATTTATAAAGCAAGAAACTAGCATCCAATGAGGGCCCACTGTTTGCCAGCCCCACTGTTTGCCAGCCCCACACCAGCTGCTCTCACACATATGATCATAGATGTACATCAACTCTCAGCTTTGCTTCTGACAAACTATGATTTGGGGCAAGCCAGTCACCTCCTCTAAGCCTTAGTTTCCTTATTTGACAAGCCACATGGGCAATGGGTGAGAATCAGATGAGAGAGTATCTGTGAAATCCTTTGATGTACCTTAGAGAGGCATACACATAAGGATCCCAGAGTGATGATGTCAACTCCCCACTCAGCTGCAGAGCTTACTTTGAACTCCCATGGCTACCAGCTCCCAGTCTCATAAGTGTTTGGCTCTGAGTATCAGCTCACTGTCGGGAGAAATCAAACAGCAAAGCAATCTATCTCCTCTCCACAATCCAGGCCTGCATGCTCAGACTGACCTAGGAGCCAGACCAATAAATCTTGACCCAATGAGTCTTCTCCCACACCTGACTTCTGAGTGAAAAATCAATACACCATGCAAAATGCACTGTCAGAAAGCAGGCCAAAACCATCCCCTGGGTTTTACGAGGAAGAAAAGCCAACAAACTGCATCTTCTTGCCGGATTTAGGCCTTTTGCTTTTGGGTATCAGTGCCCAGGGCCCAGATGGCTTACAGAGGGATAAAGAAGACCTTTGACCATAGTGGACTGACTTTTAATTCCAAAAGGAGAGAAATTACCCTGACACCAGTCACTCAGAACCAAGGCCAGAATGGAAAGCAAATCCTATAAAGAAAGACATAAGCCTCAGGATCTCAGAAGTGCCAATGGTCATGGCGAAGTGCACGACTACAGTTTGCCTGGTTTTCTTTCATTCAAACAACAACCAATCAGTCCTCCACCTTTACAACCCTTTCCCAACCACAGTTACTCTTTGATTTCATTGCTTAGCCCCTAACTTTTCCCCTTATATCTCCCTCCCCCCAGCATCCACAGAAACCTTAACCAGCTTTCACCTGATGCAAACCAACCACATCCCAATTCAGCTTTACAAGTAAGACCAAACACTACCCACTTTCATGCCATCTATGACACTGTCACCCACCACTCCTTTATTCTGGGTCTCAGAAGGAATCTGGGCCTCTCTTTAACTCCATGGACTCTGGAACCAACCTGGCCTCTGCCTCCAGTCACATTGCCTTTTCTCCACGCGACTGGCCTGGTCTACAAACTTAGCTGCACCCAAGCTTCCTTCCTGAACATCATATAATCCCAGCACCTCAACTATGTGCCCATAAACCTTCTGGGCCCTGCCTCCCTGACCTCTTGGTCACCCATAAACCTGCTCATCCATCATATTCCAAACACCTCTATAACCCTCCACCCGCTTCCAGTAACCAGTCTATCTTTGGTAAGGACACTTAATCTTCATTCATTCAACAAATACATGTTATTACGTACTGACTGGGTGCCAGGTACTGTCCTACAAACTAGAGATGGAGTAGAGATTTGAGCTAGAAGTCTTCACCGAGTATGTGGCTGTAACACTTAATACTGGCCATCCCCAAAGTCACTCTGGTAGACAGTAGGGTAACAGAAGGCATTTACTGATCACTTGCTGTGTGCTAGACTCAGTTCCCAAATACTATGCGTGCACCATCTCATCAAACACTCACATGGCACTGCGAGGCAGACCTATTGTTATTCCACTGCACAGATGAGGAAACTGAACCATGCAGAGATTTAATAATCCAGCAGGAGTGTGAAGTGTTTTAACTGTCTTTAAACCTCACTGTTTAAAACTCACTGCAATCCCAAGAAACGGGTTCTAGTAATATCCCCATTTCATAGAGGAACAAGATTCACAAAAGATACTGATGATGAAAACGACACTAGCTAACATTTACTTAGAGCTTATATATACCAGCTCAGGTGCCAAGCACTTTGCCTACTTTATCTCACCGAATACTCACTACCCAGCGAGGTAAGCCCCCACTTCTCAGATGCAGGAACTGAGGCTCAGAAAGGTGAAGCAACTTGCTCAAGGTCACAGAGTGAAGAAGCTGGTAGTCCTCAGGACTCGAACCCAGGTCTCTCCGACTCCAGTGATCGCGTAACTTGACCAAGGTCACACGTGAAGCAGGAGCCGGCGCAAGGAGTGGACCCCGCGCGCCCCGGCCCTCCACTCCGCAGCCCAGCTCCCTGGCCTCCCCTCGCGGCGCCCCTGGGGCCCGCGGCGGCTGGGCAGTCCCGCCCCGCGCGAGCCGGCAGCTCCCCTCCCGCCTGCCCGCCCGCCCCGAGGCCCCGGCGGGCCGCGCCCGGCAGGGCCCGCGCCGCCTCCGGCCGCTGCGGCCCTCACCGCTGTCGCCGATGATGAGCAGCTTGAAGAGGTGGTCGTAGTCCCGGGCCATGGCGGGCGGGGGCGGTGCGCGCGGGCGGGCGGGGTCGGTACTGGCCTCGCGAACCGCAGCTCCGGGCTGCTCCCGCAGCGGCGGATTCACTTCCCGAACAAACAGCCGGAACTGACAGAAACACCTCCCTCCGCTCCCCCTCCTCCTTCTCCTCCTCCTCCTCAGCAGCCACCACCGGTGCCACCGCCTCCCTCCTTCCCGCCCCGCCCCACCACAGCGCAGGCGCAGGGTTTGGGGCCGCCTCTGCGCAGCCGCAAACCTGGCCGACCGCGCCCTCGTCGCGCACGCGCGTCGCGCACGCGCCTTGGCCAAATCCGGACGGGAGCGGACCGGTTTTCCGCGTCGCTCATCGCCGCAGCCTCTGCTTGCAGTCCTGAGTGCTTGCCTGGTGGATCCACTGTCCAACTCTGACCGAAAAAAGCCAAGTCTGCCAGAGGAGCCCGTCTGTGATTTCTCGCGCCTTCATCTTCAAGACTCTAGCACGCGCTGCAGAGAGGAAACGACAGGCACGGAGCGGCCGGTGGGCGGGGTTCACCCGGAGCTCCGGGTTCCTCTGGTCCCGGGACTCAGGCGGCGGTGCAGACTCGGGCACTCCACCCTCTCTCGGCGTCTGTGCTGCTTCCGCGCTGCTGGCCCGCGGAGGTGGCTGCCGAATTAGCACCAGAGTCGCCCGCTGGGGTGTAGCTGTTCAGAGTGTAGCTTGAGGTCCGCGCTGGATCGGAATCACACACTAGCCCTGTTACCTCTGGAACCTGAGTTGTCTCTGGTTCAAGGGTTCTGGCAATTGCAGATTCGGAGTCTCAAGCAGCTTGAGGCTGAGCCTGGAAAATGGGTGACCCTCAGTGTAAGACGCACCCTAGACACCGAAAACAGCCTCTTGCCTCTGCTTCAATTTCACACCACCTGCAGATACGTATCTCAGAGTCATGTGGTTAGGGAGGCCTGGGCCGCTGGAAGTTGAGCAGTGCTCAGTACCTCAGCCCCAGGTTTTTCCAGTTTCAGAATGAGCTCCCACTTGCTCTACCCTTTAGAACTGGAAAATTGTTTCTACTGCCATCCTCACTATGGAAGTGTTGAGATTTTTAAATTCCTTATTATGTTTTTGATAACCTTGTCCCTTTCCAGTCAAGCACCTACTGTATCGTTCTTATCAAACTTCCTTTTCTTTTACTATAAAAGCAATGATCATGGTTTTCAAAAAAAAAAATCTATGGGGCAGGCACAGTGGTGCCTATAATCCCAGCTACAGGGCAGACTGAGGCAGAAAGATTGCAAGTCTAAGGCTAATCTGGACAATTTTTTTTTAATTTTTTTTTATTTTTTTGGCACCGGGGATCGAACTCACAGCCTCACGCCTGCCAGGGCAGGCACTTAAGCCACTGAGCCAAACTCCCGGCCCTGGTTTTTTGAGGCAGGGTCGCACTGTGTAGCTCAGGCCAGCCTTGCGCTCACGTTGTAGCCCAAGCGGGCCTCGAACTCACAACGCTCCACCTACCTCAGCCTCCCACGTGCTGGGATTAAAGGCGTGCGCCACCACGCCCGGCTTTAATCTGGACAATTTAAGGAGACCTTATCTCAAATAAAAACAATGTAGTTCAGTGGTAAAGCACCCCTGAATTTCATCCCTATTATTGGGATGGGATGGGTATAGAAGCATACCAGTTCAAGTAAGTTTTTCCTTCTGATCCAATCCTCACAGGTAACCCCTGTAAATGAGTTTCTTGGGTACCTTAAAATGCTTAACAGTGGACTGAGGATGTGACTCAGTGGTAAAACTTGCTTTGCATGCACGAGGCCCTAGGTTTGATTCCCAGCACCACGAAAAAAAAATTGCCAAAATGCTTAACAAACGAGTTGAATGCATAAATGGCCTTCCATGAATTTCCTGTGCCTATATAAACACATATGTATGTATCTTCCTTTTT
>RJWM01007074.1:0-80195 GCA_004363535.1 Dasyprocta punctata | reverse complement strand
GAGGCCGGCTTGGGCTACAACGCGGCGCAAGGCCGGCCTGAGCTACATAGTGCGACCCTGCCTCAAAAAACCAGGGCCGGGAGTTTGGCTCAGTGGCTTAAGTGCCTGTCTGACAGGCGTGAGGTTGTGAGTTCAATCCCTGGTGCTGGAAAGAAAAAAAAAAAAAGAACCTTGATAATGAATTAGGCTGTGCTAAAACACTGATTAAAATTATAAAGCTACATGAGCCTGTTTGTCACCTCCCTGTACTCATCTCTTCTATTGTTATATATCTGTCTCAGTATTTTAACCAAGTGAAAAAATGAACGTGTAGAAAACTTGTCTTTGGAGAAGAGACTTCCTCATACACCCATCTTTTCAACAGCGTGAAGTTACCAGCGGCTTCAGGGAAAACTGCCTTTGAGGGGACTTCCTTGGTCCTGCCGTATCATATCGCATGAATAGAGAATTTCATTGGTTTGCCTTCCTCCAGCCCATATTAGATGTTTACCTTAGCATACCGTACATTCTCTAAGCATGCGGGGCACTGAGGCGCACCCCAGGCATGGCTGTTGTAAAGTTTCATCTGCCCTCAGCCTTTTAAGTCCCTTTTCTAGTGCAAAGGCTCATCTTGCTTGACTCTTCACCATCACAAAATTTAGAACCTGATTCTTAATTCTTACATCAATGTTTACCAATGTTGCATGCATCCTCTCTCCTCCAGACAGATGGTTTTAAGTGCGTGCTGACCTTCACAGTTCCCAGCAAGTTGCAGAGCACCTCATAGGTACTCAGTGAATACACCCTCAGTGGAGGGGATAATTAAGCCAATAAAGTATCACTAGGTGATCTGGGTGAGTCCAGCAACATCACCTCTTGGCCTCAGTATGGCATGGCATCTCTATTCAAGAGGGGTGAGGGGTCGTGGAGCAGGAAGAACTCAGTTTGTATATATGTTTCCCACACAGAAGGTCCTGCTGGAAATAAACTTAACTTTCTCTGTGTATCTCCACTGCAGGAGGGGCATAAGGCATGGACACAAACTGGCTTCCCTGCAAGAGCTTTTCTAAAGGACACCATGTATTTACTCAGTAAATATTTACTGAGCAAAATGGGAGGAGGAAGGGCATTCCAGAGAGAGGAACAGTTTGAATACAGCTAAAAAGGAAAGAAAGGCAGTGATATATGTGGAGTACAATGAATAGTAAAATTCAGGAGATAAAGTCTGAGAAATAGGAGAGAAATAATCAAGTAGAGCTTTCAGTGCCTGGTAAAGGAGTCTGAGTTAATTCAATGGGCAAGAGAGAATCAAAAAGTATTTTGAGCGAGGAATACATAATCAAAAGAGTTCACTAGGAAAATTAATTTGCCAATAGCTTATATTATACAAGAAAGAAGATAATCATATAAAGCAGCCATTAATACTTGATACTATGCACCCAATAACATGAAACTGTTTACATACTTGTCTCACTTAATAAAAGTGATATATAATGCATTTAAGATTCAGCACCTGACCCACGGCATTTTACAATTATTGCAATCGTCCTGTAAATTGAATGTTATTATTACCTCAATTTTACAGATGATGTCTGAGGTTCAAAGAGGTTAATTACATTATGTCCAAGGTCAAAGGGCCACAAGCAGCAAAGCCAGGATTTAATCTTAGGTTAGTCTAACTCCAAAGCTGACTGACTCTTAAGGCAGAGAAGTGTAAGGAAGCTATTAGAAAGTCATTAGAAAATCCTGGCAAATGGTGATGAATCAGGGAAGAAATAGGAAAGAGGAAGAGAAAACAGATATACAACTAAATTGTGGATGGAAAGTAGATATGAAATGGTAACTGGTTAAATTTTATATAGAAAAAGTGGTCAAAGATCCAAGGTTTTTTTTTTGTTTGTTTGTTTGTTTTGTTTTTTTGGTTTTTTTTTTTGCAGCACCAGGGATTGAACTCACAGCCTCACGCCTGTCAGACAGGCACTTAAGTCACTGAGCCAAACTCCCGGCCCTGATTTTTTGAGGCAGGGTCACACTGTGTAGCTCAGGCCGGCCTTGTGCTCGTGTTGTAGCCCAAGCAGGCCTCGAACTCACAACGCTCCTCCTACCTCAGCCTCCCGAGTGCTGGGATTAAAGGCGTGCGCCAAAAGATCCAAGGTTTTGAGCATAGGTAACCAACAGAAAGGAAGAATCATACCAAAACTCAAGAACAGGAAGCAAGGTACATTAAAAACTGTTCTGAACAAGCCAGGCATGAAGGTGCACACCTGTAATCCTAGCTACTTTGGAGGCTGAGGCAAGAGGATCGCAAATTTGAGGCCAGCCTAAGCAATTAACAGGAACATATTTCAAAATTAAAAGGGCTGAAATGTGACTCAGTTTTAGAAAACTTGTCTATGATGTGCAAGATCCTAGATTCAATCCCCAATGGCATAACCAAGAAGAGATAATCTATAAATATTTGGAAAACCTAATACTCTCTTACTCATTTATAATTCCTCATTGTTAAGTTTCTTATTGTGGTGAAATATACATAATACAAAATTTTCTATCTTAGTCATTTTTAGGACTTTTTAAAAATTAGCATGATGATGACATCTAGTTTCTCCTCCAATATGCAAAAAACTTGGAAATATCACTTCATCTTAACAAATAGAAATCTAAACAAATAGAAAGATCAACTCTTCTTGGATCTAACAAATAAGTGAAGTCACAGGACAAAAGTGCCACCTCCCAGACTGGAAAAATGCATACATAGAACCACAATTTACCAAAGCAGAAACCTTTCCAGGAACCTGGGTAGGAAAACTGAAACCATAAGTGATAATTTATAATCTACATGTGCCTTTGTACTTAAAATGAGTTTCTTGTATACAATATATGATTGGTTCTTTTCTGATTCATTCTGGCAATCTGTAGTTAACTGATATTTAAAGTGATTATTAATATATTTGGGTTAATATCTATCATAATTGCCACTATTTTTTCATTTTGTTTCTGTTTTTGTCTTCTGTCCTTTTTCTGCCTTTTGTGGCTATAACTGACCATTTCCTGTGATTCCTGTGATTCCTGTGATTCCATTTTCTCTTCTTTGTTAGCATGTCAACTTTTTTTAGAAACATTTTTTTCAGTGCAGACTAGCCTGTGAGATATAAACTCCGGAGGGTCCAAACTGGAGCTGGGGTAGGGACACGGGAGGTAGTGGTCTTCATGACTTTCAGCTCCAGGAGTTCTATGCAATTTGCACAGAGACCATGTGAGAAAAACCTCCTCATCCTTCTGAGGGGAAAGCAACCAATTTAAACACAAATTCCAGAGCGTTTTGTTCTTAATAAGGTCTAACCTCAAGGGAATCTATTTTCCCAGAACTTAATTTAACAGTTATGTCAGGGCCTAACCAACCTGAAAAGGGAATAGCCAAGTCCAGCTCTAACTATCCTGTCCCACATAAGGTGTGTGTTTGAGAGGAGACTGAGAAGCACTGTGACGGTCACTGTTCAAAACCTAAATATAGTAAAAACTTGGTTTGTAAGCAAAATCCATTCCAGAAACATGCTTGTAATTCAAAGCACTTGTATATCAAGGCAAATTTCCCCATAAGAAATCATGGAAATTCAGATGATTCGTCCCACAGCCAGAAAAATGATTACAATACTGTAAAATAATACAAAAGAATAAAGAAAATACAAAATATAAAGAAAATAAACAAAGTAACTGCACTTACCTTTAAAAACTTCTGCGACTGGTGTGAGGGAGACAAGATAGGAAGTTTATTCTGTAGGAGGACTTTCACTGTCACTAACAAAATCACTGCTATCTATTGATTCAATGAAATCTTTTTGTTTTCATTTAACAAGGAACCTGTTCAATGACACTTGCTTTTTCCTCCTTTTGAGGATTTTGCAGAAATATGACACTGAATTGTCATCAAACAGATTCAAAAATCAGACCATTACACCCTCATTCAGATGGTGCTTTGCTACAAAATTTTGCACTGTTTTTCATATTTTACACCTCTGCCTACAGTCACTTGAAGTGAGGAATTCCTCCACGTTTTTCTTCTCCTTCTCTGCAGAGCAAATTTCTTTCTTTCTTTTTTTTTTTATTTAAGAGAAAAAAAAGACACATAAGAAAGACAAAAAGCAAAAGAGACAAACAAACAACTAGAGTAAATGCACAACAGTAACATTACAGGTTTACAAAACAGGATGATAGAAATTTGACAATGGTTGCAATATTGCGTCTCATTATCTTCAAAATGGTTGTTTACGTTAACAGATACAGACATGTAACATTGATCTAATCATATGAGTATTAACCTACCTTTCTCAATAACTAATACATTCAGCAGTGTGTTCATTTTAGTTATCTTACATATACATATATACAGATTTATATCTTTTCCTTTTCCCTTCCCTCTTTCCCCCTTTTCCCGTCCCAGTTACTTTTATTCTTTGAGCTGTTTTTTACCCTTACACAGTATTTATTATACATTTTGGATCATATATACTTTTTCAGTTTCTTACACTAGGGAGATAATATGGTATTTACACATGTGGGTTTGATTTATCTCACTTATGAGTGTGGTCTCAAGTCGTGTCCATTTACTTATAAAAGTCTCAATGCGATCTTTAATAGCTGAGTAGTACTCCATTGTATAAAAATACCACATCTTTTTTATCCATTCTTTGATTGATGGGCACTTGGGTTGTTTCCAAGATCTGGCTCTTACAAACTGGGTTGCTAGAAACATGGGTGCACAAATATCACTGTGGTATGATGTTTTCAATTCTTCTGGGAAAATGCCCAGAAGTGGGATAGCTGCGTTGAATGGGATCTCTAATCCTATCTTCTTGAGGAATCTCCACACTGACTTCCACAGTGGTTGCACCAGTCTACACTCCCACCAACAGTGGAAAAGAGTTCCTTTTTCCCCACAGTCCCTCCAGCATTTGTTGTTGCTTGATTTTTTAATCTTGGCCATTCTTTCGGGAGTGAGATGGAATCTCAGTGTTGTTTGAATTTGCATTTCCTGAATGACCATTGATGTTGAACATTTTTTCATATATTTATTTGTCTTTTGTATTTCTTTCTCTGAGAAGTGTGTATTCACCTCAGATGCCCATTTTTGGATTGGGTCTTTGAATTTTAGGGGCCTGATTTCTTTTAATTCTTTATATGTTTTCAATAGAAGTCCTTTGTCTGATGGAAAATTGGCTAAGATATTTTCCCAGTTCATGGGTTTTCTTTTCACTCTGTTGGAGATTTTCTTTGACATGCAAAAACTTTTAGTAAGATGAGATCCCAGTTGTTGATTCTGGGAAGTGTTTCCCGTGCAGTTTAATTTTTGTTCATGAACTCTCTGCCTACTCCTATGTCATCAAGATTTTTACCTACTCTGTCTTCTAGTAAGTTTAGTGTCTCTGTTTTAATATTCAGATCTTTGATCCATTTTGACTTTATTTTGGTGCATGGTGATAGACATGGATCTACTTTTAGTTTATGGCATATAGAAAGCCAGTTTTTCCAGCACTATTTGTTAAAGAGGCTACCTTTCTTCCAATGTACATGTTTGGCCCCTTTGTCAAAGATGAGGTGGCTGAGTGTGTTTGTAGTTGTGGCTGTATCTTCTAATCTATTCCATTGATCTTCAGGTCTGTTTTGATTCCAGTACCATGCTGATTTTATCACAATAGTTTTGTAGTATAGTTTCAAGTCAGGGACTGTGATGCCCCCTGCCTTCCCTTTGTTGCCCAGAATTGCCTTTGCTGTTCTAGGTCTTTTCTGGTTCCAGATGAATTTCAGGAATGCTTTCTCTAGCTCTGCGGGGTAAGCAGGTGGTATTTTGATTGGGATTGCATTGACTCTGTATAATAATTTTGGGAGAATGGCCATTTTCATGATGTTTGGTCTTCCTATCCATGAACAGGGAATATCTTTCCATTTTCTGAAATCTTCTTCAATTCCCTTCTTTAGAGTAATGTAATTTTCACCGTATAGATCTTTTACTTCCTTCGTTAGACTGATTCCTAAGTATTTCATTTTTTTGGATATTATAGTGAAGGGTGTGGTTTCCCTTGTTTCTCTCTCAGTGACTTTGTTGTTTGTGTACAGGAATGCTGTTGATTTTTAAGTGTTCACCTTGTATCCAGCAACCTTACTGAATTTGGTTATTACTTCTAGAAGTCTTCTAATGGATTTTTGGGGGTCTTCTATGTAGAGTATCATATCGTCTCTGCAGAGCAAATTTCTATAGCTTCTTGCTCTTGGGAGACAATCACCCACAGTCCTGCAGAGAGAGAAAAGGTGGGGGAGGGGAAAGGAGAAATGGAGAGAGGTTTTGTTGTGATCATGTGACATTCAGTATCATGTACTATCCGTACTGCAAGATATTTCTCATTTATCAAGTTAAAATTTATTAAAAATGTTTGCTCATCTTGCAGAACACTTGCAAAACAAGTTAGTCGCCACCCAAGGTTTTACTGGAAATGGAAAGTTTATTCCATGGTTATGGAATACCCAATACCATCAACACAAGAATTCCTCCCAATTTGACTTATATATCAGCATAACCCCAACCAAAATTTTAGTAGGCTATTTTTTATATGTTGATAAACTGATTCTAAAGTTGATATAGAAAGACAAAAGAGCCAGGGATTTAGCTCAGTGGCAATAGCAGCTGTCTGGCAAACATAAGGTCATGAGTTCGATCCCCAGTACCAAAAAAAAAAAAACCAGGAAAGACAAAAGACCCAGAATAGCCAGGGGTGATTGTAATAAGAGTGATGAATTGACAAAGCACAAACAATTTTTAAAACAGTGGAAGTATTTCATATGATACTGTAATACATGTCATATATATTTGTGAAAACCCATAGAATGTACACTACCAGGAGTAAACCCTAATTTAAACAATAGACTTCAGGTGATAATGATATGCTAGAGTAGGTTTGTTGATTGGAACAAACATACTACTCCTGTGAGAAAGCAGTGGGTATATGAAAAGTCTGCTTATGGTCTGTCCAGTTTTACTGTGAACTAAAAACTGCTCTAAAAACTAACCTGTTTTTTAAAAAGTAACATTAAGTTGAGTTGATATGTGTAAGTGTATGTGCAAATTTATATATTATAGCACTTGCAGATATTTGTGTAATCCAAACTATAATCAGAATACAGAATAGTCCCTTCACTCCCCAAATTCTCCCTTTGTGATTGTACCTTCTCCCTACTTCTAACCCTTGCCAACCACTGCTTTGTCTCTTTCACTTGATAATGTCCTATAACTAGAATTAGACAATATATAACTTTTAAGATGGGCTTCTTTCACTCTGCACAATGCTTTTGTGATATATCAAAGTTATTTCATGCATCGGTAATTTTTTCTCTTTCCCTATTGTGTGGATGAACCATGGTTCATCCATTTACTTATTGAAAGACATCTGAATGCTTGACAAGTGATTACAGCACTTACAAATATTCTTGTACATTTTCTTGTGTGAACATAAATTTTCATTTCTCCAGAGTAATTATCTAGAAGTGCAATTGCTGTGTTATATGGTAATTTATGTTTTTTGTTTGTTTGTTTGCTTGGGTTTTTTTGTTTTTTTGTTTTGTTTTGTTTTGGTTTGGTTTTTTTGTCTTTTTGAGACAAGTTCTCGCTATGCAGTTCAGGCTGCACTTGAGCTCACTTTATAGCCCAGGCTGTTCTTGAACTTGCAATGATCTTCCTGTCTCAGCCTCCTGAGTGCTGGGATTATAGGTGTTCACCACCATGCCCAGCCTTATGTTTCATTTTATAAGAAATTGTCCAAATTTTCAGTGGCTGTAAAGTTTTGCATTTCCACCAACGATGTATGAGAGTTTTGAGCACATCCTCCATTAGCACCAGGTATTGTCAGTATTTTTATTTTAGTCATTCTAATAAATACATCATGGTATTTCACTGAAGTTTTACCTGGCATTTTTCTAATGACTACTGATATTAAAGAGCTTTGCACATTCTCTTTAGTAGAATGTTTAAGTCCTAATCATTTCTGATTAGGTTGTTTCTTTCTTATTGTCAAGTTTTGGGAGTTCTTTATATTGTTAAATCCTTTGTTGAATATATGATTTGTAAGTATTTTCTCATAGTCTATAGCTTATTTTTCATTTTTATTTGTGGTGCTGGGGATCAACACTAAGCAAGCACTCTACCACTGAGCTACATTCCAACCCTGTCTTTCATTGTATTGTGTACTGTACAACAGTATGTTCACTTTGATGAAGTCTAATATATTCATAATTTTCTTTTATGGAGGATTTTTTTCTTATGTCTTAGAATTCTTTGCCTAATTTCAGTTAATTAAGATTTTCCTCTCTGTCTCTCTCTTTGTAGTTTTGTGTTTTAATCTTCAGTCCTTTATCCATTCTGAGCTAATTTTTGTATAAAGAGTGCAGTTTGTGTAGAAATTTGTTTTTCTGCATATAGAGGCCCAACTGCGCCAAAGAAATTTGTTGAAGACTATCCTTTCCCCAATGAACTGTTTCTGCATCTTTGAAAATATCAAATGGCTATATTTGTGAGTTCATTTCTAGACTCTCAATTGGGCTGTGTCTCCCTCTTTGTCTATATCACACTTTTAATTATTGTATCTTTGTAGTAAGTCTTAAAATCAGGTAGTATAATTTGTTCAACTTGTTCTTTTTCAAAATTGTTTTTACTAGTCTAGCTTCTTTGCCTTTCTGCATAAACTCTGAATTGATTTGTCCAGGTCTAGTAAGGGTTTTTATTAGAATTGAGCTAAGTTTATTTATCAGTGTGAATAGAAATCTATATTCTATTGAGTCTTTCAATTCCCTAACCTGCTATATCTCTTTGTTGAGAGCTTTTTTGATTCCTTTCATCAGTGTTTTACACTTTTTACTATTTAGATCCTGAACAATGTTTTGTGAGATTTTTATCTAAATACTTCATTGTTTAGCTTTTTTAAATGGTATGGGATTTTTAATTTTTGTTTTTCAACTTTCATTGCTAGTATCTAGAAGTAGCTGACTTCTATGTTCTGACTTTACATCTGCAACCTTGTTAACTTTGCTTTTTAGTGGTTATAGCTGGGGTGAGTGTGTGTGTGTGTGTGTGTATGTGTATGTGAATTCTTGGACTTTTCTTCATAGACAATCATGTCATCTGTGAATAAGGTCAGTTTTATTTCTTACTTTCCAATCTTTATGCTCTTTGTTTGTTTTTAACATAAATAGATGTCAAGTTTTGTCAAATGTATTTTATGCACTGTGGGTTCATGTTTTGTTTGTTTGTTCAAATGGCAAATATGGGAATCACACTGACAGACTTTCAAATACAGTGGTACCTCACTTCACAAACTTAAACCTTTTCATGATTCTGGTCACAAACCAAATTGGATGAGAACCAAATCAAATTTCCCCATAAGGTCAACATTGAACCTAACCATTTAATTTGATTTGGTTCTCATCCAGTTTGGTTTGTGACCAGAATCATAGAAAGAATGAAGTTCATGAACTGAGGTACCACTGTATCAAATCATTGCATTCCCTGGATGAACTCCACTTCTGTGTGGCATATTATTCCTTTTTATATATTCTGTTGGATTTTATTTTCTAATATTCTTTTTTAAAGATTTTTGTGTTTATAATTCTGAGAGATATTGGTCTATAGTATTCCTTTTTTCATAGTGTCTTTTGAGGGGAGGTTGGTATAATATCCTACTAATATGCCAATCCTTTCTTTTAAAAGGGTTAATTTTTTTAAATAACAAGGATAATGCAAACATTCTATGGATGACACTTTGGCTTTTGGGCTGGTAGCATTTGCTGGTCTGCAAATTGGATACGACCTCGTGTTTTGCTCCAGAACCCAAAATACAAAAAGAAGTCACATTATTCTCAGTAATAACTGACTTTTGTAATCTCACTCTCTTTTTACCAATTGTAAAAACTGGTTTACCAGATAACACGTTTTCAATGATTGATGCAACAAATGTTTATGTTTTCCTACAGCTGCACTATCAACCTGGCCACTTTTTGTTCTATTTTGCAGCCACACCAAAAACAAAATTTACCAACCTGTTCAGCCAAGATCTCTTTGCAGGTCACAACTGTATGGATTTCCAGGGAGCTCAGGGCATCTGCTTTCTTTTTTCTCCAGAAAAGTACAAACAGTGCAGGTAACCCAGTGCTCTAGGCAAACATGGCATTCAGCTACACAGACTGCCCATCTGCAGTCCATGTTTACTCAGGCAAAGGCTAGTCCAGGCTGTTCAGCTGTGGCAGAGGAAAGCCCTTCTCCAAGTGGTGGGAGAAACAGATGAGAAGTCAGTCATTCATTTGTATTGTTTCATTTCTTTTTTAAAAAAATATTTTTACATTTTTTCCTAACAATTAAACGGGTGTCATCCTAATGTAAAGGGATGATATGAAATAAAGTGGGAAATAAGTAATAAATATATACGTTAAAATACTTAAAACTAATGTAGTACTTTCTATATGACAGGTACTGCTCCAAGAACTTTGCATACGTCAGCTGAACTAATTCTGACAAAAAGCACAATATGGTGAGTTCCGTTGTTATCTTGATTTTACTAGGAAATTATTATAAGCAGAGCTGCAGTATAATATGGACAGTACCATACATACAGTTTTTTAAATCTACATACGGTGTGGAGATGACACTCCCTACTCTAGGCTTGGAATGTAAGAGTGAGTGGAGACATAGAGGATTTTCATTTTTGCTGCACATACATCTGTTTGTTGAGTTTTAAAAAAGAATATAATTATTTTGTAGTCAAAATTTTCTTCAAATTACTTACCAAAAATTAACACACACTCATTATAGAATTTTCAGAAAATGAAAACAAGTAAAAATGGGAAAATAAGTGATGTGAAACAAGCATTTTGATATTTACCTTTCAGTTCTCTTTTTTTCTTCGTATAAATATGTAATTTCACATTCACCAAAAAATTGGCTTGCACTGTGATGCTGTTTTAAAAGCTGCTTTTTCTTTCAGCTAGCAAAATTATCATTCCATGTCATTAAATATCCTTCCGCCTGGTTGCACAGTACTGCCTTTTGTATGGCTCTACCAAACTTTTAATCATTCACTGCTGAATTTTTCTTTTGCTTTTGGAAGTGTAACAGGATGATTAATTAAATATTTAATGTGGTAGAATAACCTGATTGAGAAACTAGCTATATCTGGTTTTCTTGGCTGTGGACTCTTCAGAAAAGAATGTGAAGAATTTTCCCCACATCCTCCCAAGAGAGCAGCCAAGGCTTCAAGACTGGGAGGTCAAAGGGGTTTAGAGGTGGATTTCTAGTGGGAAGGTAGGAGTCTACTTACCTGTGAGCAATAGCTTCCAGCAGGAGAGTCCCTGAGGGTTCACAGATCCCTAAGTTGAGATGCAACTGGACCCACTCCCTCCCTGGACCTGGCAAAACCTGGTGTACACATGGCTGTGAGGAGCTGAAAGAAAGACCACTAAGTACCCAGCCACAGAGAGGCTGTGATAAGCAGGCAGCTCACCAGCCTGCTAAGAGAAGCAGTGCGCACAGAAAATGGCCAGCATTCCACAAGCAGCCCAAAGAGCAACTCTGAATCAGAACCAAGCACTCTATATTCCTATTAGACCAAGACCTTTGTATGCTTGGCTGGAGATTTTTAATTTTGTTTTATTTTTTGTAAAACCAGTGAGCCAAGGAAGAAGTCCTAATAATGATATTAGACTTTTCACCATCTGAAAATGGGCTTTGGGACCAGATTTAAATAAATTTGGAAAAATAAAGAATACGGATGTTTCTGTCCTGTCAAGTGTCATAGAGCTGTTCATTCCTTGTTTATAAACAAAGCCATGAGGAAGTCACATGGCAGGATCTCTGTGTTCATCTGTGACCATTGGCTGTTCACCTCTGAAGCCAAATGTCTTCCTGGCACACCAACAAAGTAGAAGGCCTGTTGGTCAGGCAGCCCCATGAGTTAAGCCCTCAGGATTAAGGAACCTAAACTAGGCCAAGACAGACAAGGGTGATGTAACCTATGTCTGGTCTTGCTGTATCATGATTGCGCTTTATACCTGGGAATAAGTTTCTGTACCTCCATTTATTGACCTGTCAACTCTGAACCAATGAGTCATTGCCACTCGGCAGTCCTTGATCTTCAGGAAATCTAGACAAACTCACACATCCATGAAAACTGTAAACAGTCCATATTCTCTCATATCCTCCAGGCAAATCAAACTGCTGGACATGTTCGAGAAGATACCCTAAACTTCATGCTCTGTGATTTTGCTCTTGTTCCTCTATCTACAATGAGTGTACCTCATTTTTGCCTGTGAAATCCTACTCATCTGTTACAGATGATACATTGTGTCAGTTTGAGAAGTTTAATAGTTTTACTGAGAGACTCAGCAAGGAGCCAGAATCCTTACTTTGTAAATATCTTTATCCTGTGCAAGAGGAGGGCACAGAGATTTTGTGAGCCCTACGCCCACCCAGGGGTGGGGGCGGGGCAGGGGGGTGGGGGGAGCGGGTGGGGGGGTTGTGTACAATATAAGGAAAAGAGACTTGCTTTTCCCCCTTTTGCTCTGGCTGCTGCCTTGAAGTGTTACCCTGGGGCCATGCCACCCTTCCTTGGAGCCAGCTGATTATGGACTGAAACCTCCACAAACAGTGAGCTAAATAAACCTTTCCTTCCTTCATTTTGGGTGTCAGGTGTTTTGTCCCAGCAACAAGAGAAAAGTAACCAAGACATCATCTTTTAAGATTGCACAAAATGGCTGGGCCTGAGCACCTCCAACCAGAAGGCAACTAAGTCTGCCTTCTGGGGGCCTGTGCAACTGGTGTGGACCCCAGGAAGAGAAAGAAATGGGCATCTTGGGAGCCCACCCTACCAGGCCTGAGCGCTTCCAACCAGAAGATAACTAAGTCTGCCTGCTGAGGGCCTGTGCGACCGGCATGGACCCCAGGAAGAGAAACTTGCGCACGGCGCACAGGCCAAGAATCAAGGACAAAGCTCTCCCCACCCCTGCAAAGCAACCTACTCGTTCAGAGGTCTGGCTAAATTGATAGCAAATAAGGTACATAAAACAACTAAATACTAGTATTGTTTTGTTCATTTTGCAGGCCTGGGGCTGGCAGCCTGAGCATCTCTTTGGAAGATGACAGTACGCAATGTAGCAAAAATGGGGAATTCTCTTCTGTCTTGTCTACGAGGCCCAATATTGTTCTCATTGTTTTGCTTTATTCTTATTATTTTTTTGGTCTTATTTTATACTGTTTTTATTGGTTTTATTGTGTGTGGTCTTTTTTTTTTTTTTTTTGGTTTGATTTTACTATACCTGTTGGAATGGTCAACTATTCTGAAAATAACAAGATATACTATAGTAGTTATTGTTTTCATAGTATCTTTCTTTGAAGTTCTGTACCAGTTCTACTGCTTTGTTTTGATTGACTTCATTCTGTTATGTTTTGTTGGATTTCACTATCTTTAAAATAAGGAAAAATAAATAAATAAAAATAAAAAGATTGCACGAAATGACTCTCCCTCACAAGGTTGCCCATTCATTTCATGGGAAGTCATCTTTCTTTCTTCTTCCACAGGCATCTTACAACTATAGCAGTCATTTGGGTACATTTTACAAGCTCCCTGAAGGCAGGGGCCAACCTTCATTTACACATCCCCTTAGGACCAGATTTTAAGAGTTATGATGCAGCCAAATGTTTGTGGGACTAAACTTGGGACTGGGGCCTAGGCTTGGATGTAGTCCCAGGCTATTTCAGGCCTGGAACGGGTGGGGTGAATGCTATGGCTGGAAGATAAAAGTTCTGAGCAGGAATGTGGCCTGGGCTTCACTGACTGGAATAGCCTCTGTGCCACCACCCCCTGATGCCTCCTTGTCCAGCCCCTTAAGAAACAGGAAAACACTGTGTTCTTGCAACTCTTCTAAGCCCCTTGGGCCTTTAGGGCCTTCACTCCACCCATTCCTCTCCTGCATTCCTGTAAAGAGGACGAAGGCCCAAACAGGTCTGCTGGAAATGGTTGGAGGGACTTTGGGGACAGGCCAACGTCTAAGCTCCTGGTCTCTGCTCAAGTTGCACTGTAACTCTTTGCCTAAATGGCTGTGTTGACCCTTTGTCGGGACTCTGTTTGGAGTGTGGAAGTGGCATGAGCTCATGCTGGAGGCTGGAGAGCTCTGTCCTCACTGCTGCAGAATGGGACAAATGCTGAGGGTGGGGATGAGGGAGTTTAACTCTTTTCCCAGGGACGAGGCCAGGCTTATACTGGGGCTGGTGCAGACTTCAACTACTAAGAGGCTGCCCGGGCAGAGCCCCCGAGCATCATGGAGTACAAGGGACATTTCCAAGATTAGGGCAGAGAGGAACGAGGGTCAGCCTTGGGAATCATGTTGGCTGCACAAAGGGCTGGGATGGTGAAATGGTTAACAGTTTGTTGAAAAACAGGGAGAGTCCCTCCTCTAGGGGCCCAGCTGGCTGCAAAGCCAGGGGTAGAGGCTCCAAGGGTGATGCAATGAGGCCCGCCCTGCACACCAAAGAGGGTGAGGAAGACAGGCTCCCACCCAGCAGCAGCCTCCATACCATCAGCAGTTGACCACTGTCTCTACTCTGACTCCAACATACCAGCCACAAGGAGGGAACTTTGGGGTAAAGGGAGCAAAACCTGACTGGCTGGGCTTTAGGAAATTGCTGCTTCTGCCTGCCATGTTCTCTCCAGCCTGAGTGCCTTTAGCTCTAGAAATAGACAGCTGTCCTCTCTTCACCCTGAAGTCTGACAGAATCTCAGGAATAAGGAAAGCAAACACACCATGTGCTCATGAGAAGCACTCCTCAGCCTGTGGCGTGTGGAGACAGTCAGGAGGACCTGCCATCTCTGAGACAGTATTGAGGGCTGCAGATTTTTTGATAATGTTCTGCTCTTGACACTAAGCCCCATGAGGACAGGAACTGCAGCTGTCTTGTTTCCTGCTGAATCCCTGGCACCTAGCACATCTCCTGACACAGAGCCAAGGCTCAATAAAATAGCTGAGAAGCCAGAGGCTGAAGTCCAAGGCCAGTTTCATAATTTCTGCTTTTATGATAATCTAAACACTCACGCATGCTCACACACACACACACACACACACACAGATGCTCATTGGTACAGAACAAAATACACAAATAAGTACAAGGAATTATCAGAACCGATTCTTGCAGTGTTGTTTACAAACATGGGTCTTACCAGCCTTAACATTAATAGGCTGCAGCTTTGGGAACTGAAGAAAAATATATCAGGATCTCTGGTCCAACCCAGAAGAAAGCATTTGAGGAAGTTTCCAGAGCAGTACACAGTAACCAGGCCCTGGAGCCAGGGTGGATCAGGGCAGTGGCAGTTGCCATGGGTGGGGAAGTTTCAGCCTTCCTTCTCAAGAAAGCAAGATCCAAGAGCAAACAAGTACTCAATGCCAGCAAAGACCATCCTTTCTGGCAGCAAGCAGGTTTCTGATTATTCCTATCATTCTGGAAGGCAGGGCACAGACAGAATTCCAAATTCTGAGCAATAACTCCTTTACACCCAGAAGTTAGTAACTTATATACTCATATGTACAATCTTTGCAACTTCCTCAAAGCTCTTTGATGTTTATTATCTGAGTGGATTAGGTCATCACAGGCCCCAATAAAGCTACCATTCTGTGTGGCATGAGAAGACAGGGGTCCAAAAAGGTGCAGAATCCCAGTAGCCAAGTTAGTAGCAGAGTCAAGATTTGAACCCATAGCTCCATTCACCCAGATCCACTGGTCCTCCAGACCCTGTGGCCCCCAAGATCTAGCTATTGCAAGTTCTTGAGTTTCTCCATATAAGACCTCAGATCTCGTATGAGTAAAGGCTACTTTATCCAGTCATTGTTTACAGTCAGGACAACTGGCCCTGCTACTCATACTCCTGCTCCCTTTCTCTGCTGTGACCCAACCTTGCCTGTTTTGCTTGAAAGCCAACCACACCCATGCCCCCACTCTCAAAACACAGACACTCAATTCTACTGCACCAGTTGGAAACAACTCAAATGCCCAACAAAAGAAAAACTGCTACATAAACTTTTGAAAGGATTGGATGGAACACACGGGCAACACAGAGGATGAGAAGTATGTGAACGATCTCTGCATGTGGTAATGTGTTTTTAAAATACTGTAACTTGAACAAAGCAAAACACAAAATGGCAGGTGTGCACTGATCAAAGATATGTAAAAATGTGCTTCTGCAAATCAATAAGAACCACAAGCAAACTTGGAAAAAGAGAATTTTTTTTCTCTTTGTGGGGTTTTCCTTGCTACAATGTTCAAAAGAATAGTAAATAGAAAATTATAAATGTGATAATAATAAATAGAGAGAGACAGAGAGCAAGAAGAGTGACTTCCTGCCAGAACTGCAGACAGGGAAGACCAGAGGCTGGGACTAGGGCGTCAGTGAGCAAGGTCCCTCAGAGGCAGCTGGCAGATTATCCACTTGGAGCTCTGGGGGCATCCTTTACCGTAATTACCATGTCAGTAGTGCCTCCAGAGCTGCATGTCACAGCCCTTTTGGGCCACAAGAAGAAGCCTCCACTTCTTCTGAGTGGGCTTGCCCATTGTGCAGAGCTGGAGAAAGGGACACTTCTTTTGGTCATCTATTCCCATACACCTCTTGTCACCCACAATCGCTGCAGTTTTTATGCACCTAAAGTGAGGCTGGCTGACAAGAAGTGAAAGACCTCCAGGGCAAGCACAGCCTTTCTCTGCCAGGTGTCAGGCTGGCAGGGAGCAGACCAGTGTCAAAGGCACAAACTAGCCTCCCCTGAGACTGAGAGACGGTGCCGTGCAGACACATCAAACCCCACACGGCTCAGGCTGACCTCGCTTCTCAACGGCCCCTCCATGAAGACCTTCTGCTCCTCCTGTGCTTCCCAGCACAGTGGACACCACTGCCACTAACCAAAGTGCACAAAGGTCCGCAGTCTGGCTCTGGCTCTGGCCTTCACGCTGCCTTGTGCTGCTGCCCACACCACTCCCCACAATGAAAGTACTAATGGTTCCTGTGATGCACTAAGCTGTCTCAATTTCCCCCACCTTTTCTAAGGCTGTTGCTTCAGCCTGGAGTCTTCTAACTCATCTCCCTCTATGAAGCCTGTCCTAGTCATCCCCTCAGCCCCACAGGACCTCTACCCACCACCAACTGTCCCCAGGTAAAGGGCAGTGCTTCATCTTACCTGTTTTATCCAACATCTGCCAGGGTGCATTCAGGACAATCAAGTATCACTGAACGGAAGCGACGCATTCTGAGAACTGCATCACTGAGCGGTTCATCACTGTGCCAACAAAAGTGCACTTACTCAAAGCCAGGTGGGACAGCCTGCTACACACCTACACTACGTGGTATGGCCCATCGCATGGAAGCTGCAAACCTGTGCACCACCTTCCTGGACTGGATACAGTAGCCACTTGCAACACAGATGTGTTTATATCAGCACCACTGTAAACCTGCAAGTCAAGTACTGCACTACAACGTTTCAATTTTAGCTGTTTTACCTTCATTATCATATCTTATGGGACCTAGCCAATCTGTTGATGACTGAAACATTATCATATGGTGAGTGATTAAAAAAAAAAAAAAGAATAAATGAATGGGTGTTTAGGATAGATATTTGGGTGGATGAAGAGTACGTTTAATCATCCAGACCAAGTCCACAAGTCAAATCTCAGGTCTGCAACATTTCTGGTGAGAGTATCTCCCACTCAACTCTACCCCCAGGCCACTGCTTCCTACAGCAGGATCCTCTCTGGTCTCCAGACCCCTTGAGAACATACCACTGTCACACACAGCAGGCATTCCTGACCTTGATTTCCTATTCTTCTCAAACACTGGATCTTGAAGAGTTGTCTCATTTGTCCATGAACTGTGCTCTTCAGAAGAGGTGAGCTCACTAGTAGAGACATAGTCAGGGGGTTGGATAGCTAAAAAATCATTTCATGCATCCATGAGCAGTGGTCTCCTTAGCTGGGCCACATGAAGCCATCTTTGGGTTGGGCAAGATGGGCATGTAGTGGTTCCCATGGATGTTATATTGCCACACTCCCTGGCTGGGTGAACTCTTTGATCTCTAATCCACATGTGGTGGGGGATGGCAGCCACCCCCCCCCCGTGTCTTCTTCAGTGGCTGGTTTCCAGGAATGCCTGGCCCTGGTCGAAAGTGAATCACAGAGGCCTCCTTCCTCTCCACCAGGGGAGAGGGTGCTGCCCTTCTTGCTTTAGTCTGAGCATTCCCAGCTCCCCTGGGCCAGTTCATCTCTCTCCACTCTGACCAGCACTCAGGTAAGTGGAGTCTGGCCCACAGTGCTAAATAAGATTCTATCTCCTTTCAGTCTGCCTCTGTTATCATCGTCCTCAGCAACAGGAGCACTGGAGGTCTGGCCTGAGGGTAACCCTTCATTTTCTGATTCCAGAGGAACAGAGGAGAGAATGCTCACCACCTGGGCACTGAAATGCACAGAAAACTGGACACTGAGAGACAAAGCAGTTAGACAATAGGAATTTAAAACTTCAAATCCAAAAGACAGATAGGCACATCTGTGTTTTCTAAAAATAATACTAATACTTATTATCTCACTTGTTTTTCTGTTCAAGGGACTTGGAATTTTTTCTTCCCTTCCAACAGGCTCTGTCACTGGTACAGAGCAGGCAGCTATGATCCAGAGGCTCTGACCACAGTTCCAGTGGATCCACAAGGAAGAAATCATCCAAGATCCCTGAGTGGCCCAGGTGTGGTTTCTGACCCCCATCTGGGAGACGGGGACAAAGAACTGTCTGGCATCTGCATGAACGAATCTGGTATTCTGATCCCTATCCCTCTACACCTTGTGCCACAGGAATGTCCCCGACAGGAAAGTGTGCTCAAAAGAGTGGTCAGAGGAAAGAATCCTGATAGTTCAAAACAAGGGTCAGTAGAGTATGTGCCCTTCTGGGCCCTCTTCCAACAAAATCCTTTATATAGCCTAACTGGTTAGGACCCAGGTGTCTTTGACGAAGACTTCTGAGGTCCCAGAAGTGACTATCTCACACCCTCCTGAAGTTCAAACGTAAGTCAGTGCAGGGAAAATATCAGGACAAACCACAAGTCCTTTCTTGACGAGACTGACTCAAAGCCAGTGGGTTCCTGGTTATAAAATGGTGGCTCAGAGCAGAATTTAGGGAAAAGGCACTGGGGAAGACTTGACTTGCTCAGCACAGTAGAGAAGAATCTGATTTCTCAGAGCCCACTAGGAGGGGAGGGTAAGGTGAAAGAATGGGAAGGGAAGGAAGGAACTGGAGGAAGCTAGATGGGCAATGGACTAGGGAGTTTTGTGGGCTGGTGTGGCCATTGAGAAATCCCAGGGTGGTGAGACAGCCAAAATAACTTTTTGGAACATTTCAAAAATGTGATTTTAAAATTGTTTGCTGTGTGATGTAACCTCTCCCCTGTGATCCACAAACCTTCATTAAAAGTTCTGCTACATGTTACTGCCTCATTTTGTGGTTGCTCTGGAATAGGTGTGGGGGTTGAATGGAGAAGGGGCTGAGCTTATAGCAGGAGCTACAGAAACAGTCACAAGACCAGAATAGTGAGTTAAACTCCAGATGAAGCAGAAAAGTAGAGTTAGAGGTGACAGTGAAAATCTGAGCCTCCCCCTCTACTCCCCCCCGCCCCCGCCCCGGTAATTCACAGAAATCCTAGGGGGGGCATTGGACTTTCCACAGGACATGGGAATTGGAGCCAACGTCATTTGACTCAAAGGACGAGCTACCTCAGCTGACATTAGGTTACAAACAGACTTGGCCTCTTCAATTTAACTAAGCCTTGCAAAATAGGAAATATGTCACATTTACCTTTGCTGGCCAGGGCCTCAGCACAGACACTGCACATAGTAGGTTGCAGAAGTGTGCGAGCAGCCCAGGAATGCCCTGGATGGCTGCTGGGACCTGGCAGCTAATACCTAAAGAGATCTTGGAGCAGGCTCACCAGTCTGGCCAGTCTTCTCCCTCCGCCTCTGACTCTCCACCTTCTGACCCACCAGCCCTCTCCCAGTGACCTCTGAACAGCAGTGCTGCAGCAGAAAGCAGAGCGCACTGTATCTGTTCTGCCCTCCTCACCCCACTGGGGCAGAACAGTCAGTGGCTATCTTAGACCTGGAATTTTTCCTGGAAATGGCTATAGGACGTGCCGTGGGGGCCTCTGGTCTTTGCTCCCAAGAATTCTTCTAGTGCTCCTCTGAAGCCTCGCAGAAAACTCAGTAGCCCAAATACCTTCAATTCCACGGCATCCTTGCAGAAACCATTTCTGCTGATAGGGGAGATAGTGCCACCTGGTGGCGCAAAGGGTACAGTTCACCTTTCATTATCCGCGAGTGTAAAAAGAGGAGGGGCGGCTCCTGCGGCCAAGCCCAGCGTGGTGGCGTCATGACAGAGCGCCGTTTCTCCCCGCCTCTCCCCCCGCCCCCCCATCCTTGGACGTGCCAGTACTTGACGTGGCGTCACCGCCCTCTACCCGTACTTTGCGTGCGTGTTTGCGTGCAGCAGAGGTGGCGGCGCGGGCAGGTCGGAGCTACGCGCTACCGCTTCTGGTGCTTAGGTAGACGCTGGTCGCTGTCCGGCGGTCTTGGGCAGCGGTGCAGACAAGGCTCCGGCCCGAGCACCTCAGAATCTTAGGCAGCTCTGCACTGAGCCTGGCGGGAGGGTGGGCAAGCGCGTGTCAGAGAGCGCCGCGCGGGCGGGCGGGCGGACGCCCGGGAGGGAAAGAGGCGGGGGCGGCGGGTCAGCCGCTGGCCTGGCCGGCCGGGGGATGTCGATGCCTGACGCGATGCCGCTACCCGGGGTCGGGGAGGAGCTGAAACAGGCCAAGGAGATCGAGGACGCCGAGAAGTATTCCTTCATGGCCACCGTCACCAAGGCGCCCAAGAAGGTGCGGGGACTCTGGGTGGCGGCGGGGGACGGGGCTCCGGCCTCGCGGAAGGGGCGCGAGCAAGCTCTGCCCGGGCCCGGGCAGTTCGGGACTTGAGGGGCTAGGGCTTGGGGTGATCGAGGACGACTAAAGTGGCGGGTGAGCGGCGCCCGGCCTATCCCGAGCTGAAGAGGACCCTCGACCTCGCTTTCCTTTGTCCCTCGGCCCGAGTTCTCTGGGATCTTTTAAAATCCGACAGGGCCAGGCCTTAAATTTGTGACTGACTTTTCCTGGACGAACGGCCTTGAAGACGTGGGTAGGAAGGGGCGAATCAACTCATCTAACCCAGTGACGTGCCCGGGGGATGAGAGTACCGAAAATCTTCCTTTAGGTGATTGGGTAAATCTGGCAAAGCAATGACCGTTTTATCCCACAACTGCGTGATAGCTTAGAGGCAAGAGAAAAAAGAATGCGTGAAACCAGCTCTTTTATGCAAGTGGGCAACACGAGATTGAAAAGCAAACTGATTTTCACCTAAGGTCTCACAGTTGCTTCAGTGTAAGGAATGGACAGATTGGGGTTGGTGACTGCAGACACCGGCATGGATGGAGGTCGATCCTAGAATCATGTGAATAGATCACTTAGACATTCCTCCAGAAAGGAGCTTGGGTGGGTTGGAGGGGTGGGTGGTAGGGAACGATTGCTCATTCTTCACTGTACTTATTAAGACAGAAAAAGTTTCCTGTATTGTGCTGTGGGTTGAGCTCAAAGGACACTCATCTAATTCACTTGGAAATGGCAACCTCTGGAGATTTTTAACTAGCTCTCTGGTGGAGTAGGAATCCTGCCGCTTTCTGATCCTTTACTGCCAACTGCCCACATTTTGACTTTCCACATACCTGGCACCCAGTTAACAGTAGGCCAAAGAACGTTTGCAAAGAAGTGACCTTTCTAAACCCAGTGAGAACCCAAACAAGTATTTCCCTCCTGTACAAAGACAGTGTTTCAAAACTATCTCTGCCTGCTTTGTTCAGTGGGATTCAGGGATTGCAAGCTGAACAAAACAAGGTTTGCAGGAATAGTTGCAGTCCTTGAGGCTCCTACATCTGAACTAGTTAAACTGTTTTAAGTGGGAGAGAGAGCTGTTTTTCTTTGAGGTAGTTGATCTAACACTACAGAAATCAAATGCAAGACTGAAAAGGCAAGTCATCATTGTGTGCTTTTTGTCTGTTTTCTCACAAAATTAAGATTTCTGCCAGCTTGTCTTTAAAGACTGGAAGAGCGCTAACCCTAAAGAGTCCTGTTAATCTTATTTTTAGTCTCGTCAGTTCATCTGACTACTTTGTTAGGGTAGTAACCATTGTGATCATCACTGTTCTTTGGAGAAACAGTTGCAGTTCTTATAAGCAGAGTGTTTAAGGGCACTACCTCAGATGAAACGGGAAAGAACAAAAAAACCCTGATAGCCTGCTTCTCCCACCTCTTCCTCTCCCTATAACCCCATCTTCTTTTGTCTAGTTGCATCCAAGTACTGTTATTCTTTATTGTTATTTGACTTTTAATAAGCCTATATTCTTGGAAGTGCCAGAAATGATAAGGCAAAGTCTGTGTGGTAGATTGTGAACTCCCAGAAAGGCAGGGGCTCTTGTTCACTGTTGTATTTATTGTGTCTAGCTCCATATCTTGCATGTATTGTAGTTGGTACTCAAATATTTGTGCATCTGGCTAACTAGTAACTGAAATATCTGACTGGCCATCTACCAGGAATAAATATCTCTTTTTCCCTCTTCTCAGAAGGACTGTTGCTAATGTGTATTTTTGTGAAGCCAAGTGCTAATGACTTGAGAGACTCATATTCCATTAGCTAAAACAAGCAGGTCTCTGCCAGGAGTGTGGAAGACCCTGTTGTAAGTTTCCACTTGCTGGTAGATTTGCCCTCTCCTTAATCTTTGTTCTTTATGAGCTTTATTATGTAGCATTTACGTAGCAGTTGTACTGAAGTGCTTTATGATGACTAATTATCCTTCCCTAGGGATGATAAAAGGCATTTATTTAGTTAATGGATCATTTGAGGACTAGTCAAGGTCACATTGCAAGTCCTAGATAATCTGTTTTTCAGAATTTCAGCTGACCTGGACATTATGACTTAAGTCACTTTTGTATCCCTGCCCTGGGTTGATAATGTGAGAAAGCATGGGAAAAGTAAGCGGAAAAAACTAGCTTGGCAAGGTACAGAGTAAGGTGAGAAAAAGACCTCTTCAGATGGAACAGTCCTTTGCCTGTTAGGATTCCAGCCTGGCTGTAGACTGGGTAATCCTCATATCATTCCAATCCCTGAGGCCTCTTAGGACCTGACATTCCTGGTGCCAGAGGATGTAGATTATCTCAGGATAACCTTAATGGTCCTCAGTCAAATCATATCCTACTGTAACTTTTTTTTTTTTTTTTTTTTTTGCGGCACCGGGGATTGAACTCACAACCTTGCGCCTGCCAGGGCAGGCGTTTAAGGTACTGAGCCAAACTCCCGGCCCTAGTTTTTTGAGGCAAGGTCGCACTATGTAGCTCAGGCCGCCCTTACGCTGGAGTTGTAGCCCAAGCCAGCCTCGAACTCACAACGCTCCGCCTACCTCAGCCTCCCGAGTGCTGGGATTAAAGGCGTGCGCCACCACGCCCGGCTCCTACTGTAACTTTCTGATCATCCTTTATTCCCTTTGTTTGCCTTGAGGTAGAGTACATACCCATCAATTAAAGGCATAGATAACTGAATTCTTCAACTATAAACATGACTCAATGCAATTTTGTATGCCCTTGGGGGTCCACCACAGTGTGTATGTGTAACAGAACTTGCTGGTTTGATTCAAGACTTGAAATATCTGGCTTTCAAGAAGCCAGCTAGAGAGCTGGGCATGGTGGAGCACACCTGTAATCCCAGCACTCACGAGCAGGAGGATCCTTACAAGTTTGAGACCAACCTGGGCTACAGAGTGAGCTCAAGCCCAGCCAGAACTGCATAGCCGAGACCCTGTCTCAAAGACAAAACAAAAAAGAAGGAGAAGACAAAGCCAGCTAAATTGGTACCCCTTAAGCAAACAGCTTCTGTGCCTCAGTTTCCTCACTGACCAAATAAGTACCTGTTGTTTGGAACAGATGGAGCTAGGGATTAAAAATGCAAAAGTTTTTTAAAAAGTCTGTTCTCTCTCTCTGTCTCTCTGTTTCTTTCTCTCCCCACCACCCAGAGTAGGAAAACTTACTGGGAAAAGAAATGGAGACTAGGAATAGCTCCTGAGAGACAGGAGAGGTCCCGAATGGGTTTCCAGTGAGCCCACCCCTCAAAGGAAAATCATGAGGCAGGAACAATGTGGGTCAAAGTTATGATAATCCAGTTGAAATATTTTACGGGTGCCATGGAGAAAAAAGCAAACTCTTAACCTCCTTCCAAGTATCTCAGTGCGACCTCCAAGATGATATAGGGGAAATGCTAGATGTCGGATTCGCTTAGTTCGTGTTCCCTGAAGTCGAAAATGAATTCTGAGGAACAACAGGATAAGGTAGGAAAATTTACTGGGAAAAGCAATGGGGTATGGGAATAGCTCCTCAGAGACAGGAAGGGTCCTGACTGGATTACCCTATTCTCTTTTATAAATATTTGAGGTAGTTTATAGCAGACATAAATACATTGTATAAACGGAGTCGAAACTATAGAAATTGGGGCAAAAATACTGTTAGCCATGAGGGCTAAAATAATTGATGAAATTGTCACAGGCACCTATACACATATGAGCAACCAGAGAGTGAAAGGATTCACTTACAGTTTCCTTAGCAGGCATGGGAAATAATGCATGCCAGTTCCTCAGGAAGGTGGTATTTCCTCAGAAAATACAAATTTTCATGAGAACGCATTAATATATACAGTATGATTCCTGTGGTAAGGTTTGTTCACAACTTAGTGGTGATTTTAGATAATGGTGATTTTAGATTCAGTTTTTCCTGAAACTTGAAGTGAAAAAAAGAGTGCTTGTATAGTAAGGCCAAGTGTACATTGTAAACTGAAGGAGATCCCTGTTTAATGTTGGCAGTTATTAGTGGAACCAAGTAAGTCATCCCCATAATCACTGTTTATCCCTCTTTTTCTGCTACTTTGTATTGCAGAGGTGGTAACTGTCCTTGGAAGTTTAGAAGTTAACATTGTATCAAATTGGTTCTTTTTTAATAGAGTAAAAGCAAATCTTTGTCATGAAAACCCCTGCAATAGACATGTTTTTCCAGAATGCCTGTCTCAGGACATTGTTTTCTGAACTTCTGACCATGTCAGGGAGGACTTCCCATTAGACATAGATCTCCAATCTCTGAATCAGACCTTTACCACAGAAAGAAGAATAATACAAAAGAAGCTACTTTTGCTTATCGAATATACCTTGGCCGATTAAAGCATGAATAGCACTAATTCATTTTAAGGATTAGGAAGCACAGCAATCAGACCCCCAGTGAGTACTACCTAGTTGTTAATTTGATAGCAGAAGTACAGGATGCTCTTTTTTTCTTAGAGTTACCTAAAGGTGTATTCATGAGGGCATTTTGCCAGTTTACACCAGTACTCATCAGAGTCACTGAGAAGAGATTAGATAAATTGCCTGTTTCTTGCCTTCTTCACATAATTACTATCTCCTGATTTCTTTAGGGCAGCAGCCATTTTGGTCAGAGGTATAAGAAGATCCTCTTCTGTGGTGCTGGGGATCTCACCTCGGTCCTGGAACATGTTTGGCATCCCACTGAGCTGCATTCCTGTCCAGAAGCTCCTCTTCTTTAGATTTTGACATATTCAGATCTCCTCCTTTTCTTAGTTTCATTTAGTTACACTCTAGTTTCCAAATTAGTTTGTTCCAATTCCTTTAGACATTTAGATTTTAACCGAAAAGTGTCATTGTCTAGATTCTGTGCTGGCAGGGTTATGGGTAGTACCTTTTGTCTTATCAGGAGAGTGTTAATTTGAATTCAGTGTGTAATCCAGTGTGCTCTTGAAAGGTGTCTGTAAGACATGTTTTGATACGATCATGTAGATCTTTAGTTGCCCTTGGCTCACTACATTTATTCTGCTACCTCTACTAGTTAATGGTTGAATGACATATTTGCATAGACCAGTTTTTTCCAACCTGAAATCTGAGAATCTAAAACTGAAGATAAGTTCTTACCATAAATTTCTACTTCTTGTCACCACTGTCAGTGCCTTATATGTGGTAAGTGTTTAGTAAAAATGTATGTAGTGTTCCTGTCACTTTTTCTGATTGTTTTTCATTGCTTGGCTGTTACATAAAGTTTCTTACGCTTCCTCTTTTTATTCTAAAAATAGTGCAAAGTAGTACAGTGTAAGTTAAGCCCTTGATTCTTGGAATCAAGTTTACTTTTAGTCTTCTCCATCTAATAGCAGTGAGATCTTGGACAAGTGACTTAACCTCTGGGCTTCCCTTTTCTCATCTGTAAAATAATAATTTCCATGCAGATAGTACCTGGTACAACATAAGTTCAAGTGAAAGCCTAATTTTGAAATATTTTTAAAAGAGCCAAAGTCAAGATTTTTCTATAAGAAAGTCTTTTCAACAAAAATTTTCCCTGACAAAAAAGGTTATTTTATGAAGAGCTTTCCCCTATTGAATACTAAAGTGTTGGATTACCAGAGGTGCTTGGAATGTGAGAGAGCTTAGGACTTGAGATGGAAGTGAGATGGGCTCTGTCTCTCCACTCCCCATCCCCATTCCTTGTAGCATGTAATGCACCCTAGAACGTGGGTCATTATCAGGTACTGGGCTAGCCTGAGTTCAGTTTATTTCTTTGAATTGCAGTAGTTTGACGATTTTCCTAAACCACAATCTTTGAATTACATGAAACAATTTCAGAGACTCTAGAACTGCAAGTTCATTTTATGTGGTCACATTGAGATCCCATCCCTATGTACTCTCCCTCCCCAAGATACTCTGTCCTGCTACTAAGCAGCCTGCTCCTCGTTATCTGTATCTGAGTTTCTCCTGCAGAAATGTGTGCCCTTTGCTCCACAGCAATTACAGAACTAGGTGGAGTGTCCATGCCTTTGTTGAGACTCAGACCGGTTTCATTTTTATATTATCTGTGTTAGATTTTCTTTCTGTCTTTTTAAACCTCTCACCTGCCAGGCAGGCGCTTAAGCCACTGAGCCAAACTTCCAGCCCTAGTTTTTCGAGGCAGGGTCACACTATGTAGCTCAGGCTGGCCTTGCACTTGCGTTGTAGTCCAAGTCAGCCTGGAACTCACAACACCTCCTGCTTTAGCCTACTAAGTGCTGGGTTTAAAGGCGTGTGCCACCATGCCCAACTCTTGTGTTTGATTTTCAAAAGGAATCACCCCAGTGCTTTAACCTTAGAATGTCTGTAACTGTTGTACTGCCAAACAGTATATGGGGGAGATTAATCATTTACTACCCAAACTGGACATCAAGTTAAAATGTTTAATAAACTACTGGTAGGAAGGTAGTACTTGGAACCCATGAATAGAGATTGAAGAAAGAACTTTTGACAGAACCACAAACATGCCTGCTCCAGTTAACACCCCTGTGATGTATCCTGAAGGGGGCTTACTGGATTTATTGACATGTTCCCCTCTGCCAGGCCAAGTCACTTCACTTCTTTTAAAATGAACATCCCGTACTCAGTTAAGTGATAGAAATGAGGCTTACTAAATGGTTTGAAACTGCTCACTCTTCCATGCAGTTCATCTTGGACTTGTTTCCAGCTTAATTTTTTACAGTCTGAAGAACTGCCTAGTAAGATTTTCTATTGTTCCTATGTTTTTCTTTTTTCTCCTGAACCCAGGCATGTGCAGTGACATTAGTGGAATCTGGTGAAGTCCATGTGTTCAAAGTGCCAAGGAAAACGCAGTGTGCTGACCGGCAGTGTCTCTGTGTGAGCTCAGTGGTGAATTGGTGAATGGCACAATGAAGGGGTTGAAGGCCTGGAGGAGATGAGAGTGACTCTGTTTCTTTCACTTAGATCTCCTGAATATAGATCTCCATACTATATTTTGAGCAATGGTAGGATTTTGAAAGTTCTGTTTTTAATAAATGACTCCAACTCTTCTAATATTTATTAGTCATAATAAGGTGAACCTTTAGGGCACATATTTCCATGGACATAATAGGAACTTATCACTTACCCCCAAGTCTGACTTGAGTTCAAATCCAAGCTTTTGGGCCATGACCTGTTTCCACTGTGGTCCCAGGAGACTAAAATTTAAAAAAGAGACTTATCAGGAAAGTTAGTAGGGCAGAGATTCTGATCTGCCTTCTTTGACTAGTGCCATCTCATCACCTTCCTCAAAATGGCTTGAGAAAAGTTCCTTTTGGACTCCCATGATTATTAACTTTATTTTGGAAATGTAGACAAGACATTTGTCTTGAATTTTCAAAATGCAGACTTCTATCTTCGTTTCTAACTGCAGAGGAGTGATGAATAGACTAATTCGTGTAGAAAGTAGAGAATTGAAATAAGCCTCACTTTTGCCTGTTTGGAAATGCTCTTGGAAGTTGCTGGATTGGAGACTTCCAATGATTCTTAATCTTCTTGAGTCCCAGATTCCTTTAGCTCAGTGGCAGCACATGCCTGGCAATAGCAGGCTAGTGGTGCAGACCTGCAATCCTAGCACTCTGGAGGCTGAGGCAGAAGGCTCACTACAAGTTCAAGGCCAAACCTGGGCTATGTAATGATTTCAAGGCTAGCGTGAACTACATAGGGAGACCCTGTCTCTAGGTGAAAGATTTATACCATCTGAAGAGAAACCAGACTATGACCCTGTCTCAAAATAAAAAGAAAAAAGAATTTCATGAACTAAAAATTTAAGAGCACAAAAATTGACATGTACTTTTAAGAAAATTTATGGGACTCTCTGAAACTCATTCATGATTTCTAGGTTGAAAAACACTGATTTATATGGTTAGACTTCTAAGCCATGATATTTCTGTCCTTCACTGGTTCACTGCTAAAAAATTGTTTTCAGCCTGAAGTTTGTCCTTATGGCTTGGAGCAAAGCTGAAACTATTGGTGTTATTACCCTCTTCCTTGGGATGCGCCTCAACTTTCCCAGGAGACTTGGGAACTTTTGCACAGTGAAACTAGCATTTTACCAGTTTGAGAGGGTGGGATGGTTTGTAGCATTTCAACCCTGCTGCTTTTCACATGAGGTGTGGATGCTCCTAAAGCTCCAGAGCTATTTCTTAGGGGTATTTGGAATGGGAAGCTCACATTCTTTACTGTCAAATTAAACAAAACAGTGTGTTTTCCTTTGTCTCTCAAAAATAGGTTTGGTTTCAGTGTAGCATTTCCTAAACTAAGACTGAGCTGAGGACAGGTGACTCTTCCTCATCATTTGACTTCTCTAGATGGAGCACACTGAGGTAGAGGACCCTATTTTACACGTCTTATATGCAGTGTGTAGCACACAACATTGTTAATAAATATTCATTGAATAAAATACTGTGAGGTGATCATCCCTAGGAGAAAATAAGTTGGACTCAGATGGACTCTGTGGCTCACTGTCCCTTTCATTTAGCCAGGGCTGTTTTTCTTATATCCCTCCCTGATGCATGTTAAAAGAATACCAAGACCTGTAGCTGAAAAGTTGTTAGAATTTATAATATGCCATGAACAGGTGCAAGTTCTCTATGATGAATGTTATTACTATATGTGTCTAAAATGTACCAATAAAATTTTTAAAAAGGGGGAAAAGGAATTTATAATAGTTTAGTAGATCCTTTATAGTGTAGAAGGTAAGGGAGGAGATTGCACTACATGACCTTTAGTTGTTAACCCAAAAGCTAGAGATATCCTTAGACATAATGGGGCAGGTGATTTGAATTTCTTACCATCAAAACAAATTTTTAATTCTGAATTAGGGACATTCTGCCCAAAATTGAAACTGGGTCTGCAAGTAAAGCAACAGCTCTCCCTAGCTGTGCTAAGTAAAATTCTGGATCTTTTCATCCTGCAACCTAGCTGACCTTTCTGAGCCAAAGGCCAAGCTTGACACCCCAAAGCCCTCTGTGCCCTCTTTGAAACACACCTTTAGAATTACAGTCCTCTGGGAACTGGGCCAATGCTTTCCTAGCCAAGAGCTCTGTCTAATTTAGTTGGCACTGAATTATGTGTGTTGTTTCCTTAAGGTACGTGACTTTGGAAGGATTCGGGGAGGAGACCTTCAGAATTTTGCTGTTTTAGAAAATGAAATAAATGCTTTGCAGAGATAGCATACGTGTGCACTTGTCCTGATAACTAATTCAGTTTCCTGTTGGTGGCCAGGTGGCTCCAACAACTTCCAGTTCAGAGATATTAGTGCCCAGTTTCTGAGCACCAGACTTCTTAGCAAACAAGACATGAAGATTCCCAGTGTTCATTTCTTATGGGGAGAATAGCCCAGCTGGCTTGTCATGCTGGACTAAAATGAATTGTGAATGTTAATTATACTGATCAATACAGTGGCCTTGGTAACAGACTTGTAGCTGCAGTAGAATCTGTTTACTTCTGGTTTGTTACAGAAAAGAGACCAAGTTGGTTGGGGACACGGTGTTCTCACTGTAATATGCTGAATTGTAAGACCAAGGAAAATGCATCCTGGAGGAGTTGACCTTATTCCACCTCTTTCTCCAGGTCTCCTGGAGGGAAACATTACTCTGAAGGTGGTTTCTGTTCTTGTTTGCCAATTGAGAATGAATTGAGATTGGCAAAGGCTTGATTCTTAGTGGAAGTGGGGTAAAGGATGTTTACAGACCATAAAGAGTAGGAGAGCACCCGGGTCAAAAACCACCCAGTTCGTAATTGAAAGTGCATAGTTGATGAGATTAGTTTCAGCTTTTGCATTCAGGAGCCAGAACCCCTCCTGTTCGAGGAATATATAGAATTCATAATTCTGCAGATTCTTTTCTGACTCCATAGGGAGGGGATTAGTTGAGAGCTGGGCATGTTTGGAATGAAGCATGCTGCCAGTTTTTAATGATTTTGGACTAAGCCATGGTAAAAGCACAATCTCAGTCTTCCAATAGGCTCTTTGTCATTTTCTAACACCTTGTGGATTCATCAGATTGTACTGGCAGACGGAGTTGATATTAAAGATAGTTCTCTACTTCCTTTGCATTATTTATCTCTGTACAAGGCATAGCTAACCCATTTGTTCCTGTGTTGAGTCACTTGATCAAGAGCCTGGTAAAGTCTGTCTGCTTGTGTTTGCTTTTCAAATCCTGCTTAGATTGTTTCTTAAGTCATTACTTCTTATAGGATGGGAAAGAATGGAAGGAAACTTTTTCAAAATATTGATTACTTGGGCCCTAAACTAGACCTACTTAAATCTGAAGGGGAGTGGGGGTGGCTGAGGGTAAGAGAGCAGGCAGAGAACAGGTTGGCATTTTGAAGCAGCTTCCCCAGATCTCCAATGTAGAACCACTTATAGATTAGCTACCAAAACTGGCAAAAAAATTATTATGAAGTCTGATATTGGGGTGGGAATGCAGCTACCAAGTAGGATAGATGACTTAGACCATGAGGAAAAAATTATCCCTTGTGTGAGAGGACCTGAAAATAGTATACCTTAGTCTTTGCCACAGCTGGGCATGGTGGCACATGCCTGTGATTTCAGCACTTGGAAGCCTGAGGCAGGAGGGTCACCTCAAGTTCAAGGCCAGTCTGAGCTACATAGCGAGACCCTGTCTCAAAAAACAAACAAAAAAGAAAAACTTTTCTTCACAGGATTCAGGGTAAGTCATGAGGAGAAATCATGGAGCCCTATCATGTTAAGACTGGGTACCTGTGGGGGACTTGGGACCTGTGCTAGACACTTGGCATCGGAGAACGTGTAAGGTTATTGTTTGGTTCTTTTAAATATAGTATAGTAGTTCTGAATCATTTGGGGTTAGACAGCTGTCAGAGCCATATAGGTATTTCAGGGAATATATATATAGATATATATAATTTGCATGTGATGAGTTGTCAGGCTGAAGCCCATTCACAGGCCCAATCCAAGAACTTAGAATTCTTGTCTGGAATTGAGGATGTGATGATTGGGATAAAGTTAGACCCTAAGTTGGATGTTTTGGGCTATTATTGACTAGCCAAACTGAGTTTTTCTGTTAGAGCCATGGCAGTTTGCAAAGGACTGGAGGATGTCTTTAAAAAAAAAAAAAAAGAGGGAATGACAAGATCTCTCCAAGCATTTATTGAGTCTAAATTCTATGAAATGCTAAGAATGATTCTGACTCTGTACACTCACCCCCACCTCTAGTTTCTGATTGGCTAGACTTCCTAAACTCAGTAGATTAAAAATTGGGTCAGAATATGAGAATTTTTCTAACATGTTAATTGGATGTTTCAGTGAGATTCCGTCTTCAAAAAAAGCACCGAAGATTACAAGAGGAGTTTTGAGGAGCTGCAGAATTAGGCAAAGTTTAAGGAAAAATGGAGGGCAGACCTCAGAAAGACAGCTGACTAAGCTGGTTAAGCCAAGTAGCTAGACAAACTGAGCAAATCTGAGACTCAGACAAAAAGACTTCATTTTAGTCTTGAAGGAGTTTGTCACTATTGCTTTATTATAAAACAAGACCCAACATTAATAGGTTTCTGTCCTGGAAAAATTCGTGTTTAACTGGAAAAACTTGAAAGAATGGCCAGACTCTCCTTCAGGATTAGTACAGTGTATAACGTGTACCGCAGAAGGATGAATGAAATTTAGTTTGGGTCTTTGGGAGAAAGAATTACGGAAAAAAATATGGCCAGTTTGTAAATGAGGCTGGAGACAGTGATAACTCAGGGTCTTATGCCAGTTCTTTCCTTTTTTCTGTCTGAAAGCTGATCTTAGTATAACCACAGGCCAAGACCTGTCTTCTTCAGGGTGGTCTCTCCAGGAATATTTGTTTCTCTGCCTAAGGTCTCAGGGAAACTTTCCATACTCACACTGAAAGATTACTGAGTAAGGGCTGTATTTAAGGTATTCCAGGCTAGCTTTGTCAGATCCCATTAGTAAGTGGAGCACCCAGCCTCCCCAACGAAGTCAGGAGACTGTAGATGGTTTCCATTCTAACTGCTTTCCAACATGTGGAAAAACTAGTCTGCTAGGAGATCTTCCACCCTGCTATTAATATAAGGACATCTGATGACTTGCTCAGTGATACATTAAAGTTGAGAGAAATATAATCACACACACCAATTACCTATATTGTCTGTTGTCAAAGAAACTTTTTATTTTTTTTTATTTTTTTTTGCGGCACCGGGGATTGAACTCACAACCCCGCGCCTGCCTGACAGGCGCGTAAGCTGCTGAGCCAAACTCCTGGCCCTGGTTTTTTGAGGCAGGGTCGCACTGTGTAGCTCAGGCGGCCTTGTGCTCGCGTTGTAGCCCAAGCCGGCCTCGAACTCACAATGTTCCTCCTACCTCAGCCTCCCGAGTGCTGGGATTAAAGGCGTACGCCGCCACGCCCGGCTTCAAAAAAGCTTTTTAAAATTACCAAAGGAATTTCAAACCTTGTGTTCTAGGACTGTGTAAGTTTGCTTTGAAGTTGTATTCAGCTTTGTGAAATTACACAGTTAGATGTCAGCTGTGTAGGTCTTGGGAAAATTGCATTCTTAAAAATAAAATTCGGAAATTTTTCTTTATTTAGTGAGGTTTCTTTACATTTTTCAGCTTTTTAAAGATAGCATTGATAAAAACTATGTATTTGAAGTGTGCAGTGTCATGTTTTGATATGTATACATTGTAGAATGATTATCATAGTTAAACTAATTAAATAGCATGTGCACTCCCTCACAGTTACCTCTCTCAGAAAGTTCCAAGCATACATAAATTAACTGTAGTCTCTCTGCTATACGTAGCTCTCGAGCACTCTTTAGCCAACATCTCCCCATTTTCCCCACCCCTGATAACCACCCTTCTCCCTATGTCTATGAGTTGACTTTTTTAGGTTCCACATGTAAGTGAAATCATTTAATTGAATGCTTTAAATGTCTACCATAGCTATAAAACCAAGATTTAGTAGTCATGTTACTTAAATACAGATTTTTTTCAGTGAAAGTAATACCCTTTCAAAAATCTTTTCTAGTCATGGGTCAGTTAGAGAGGTGGTACAAGAAAATGGAAAGCCATCAGTGACAATTTTTTTTGTATATTTTAACCTTACCTTTGTTTAATACAACTCTTTGTATTAAGAAAATTCACCTTTGCTGGATCTTTCAGATATGTTAAAAGCTTCGAGGTGGTTTGGAGAGGTTGCTTTTTGAGTACATACCACAGATGGGAAAGGAACCTAGTGGAATGTTGTTCAATTTTTAGGGTATATTCTGATTGTGCTGACAGTGTGTGAAAGAAATGTTCCCTGATTTTTATTCAGCACAAGATAAACGCTTTTTAAAAACATTTAAGCTGGATATGACGGTGCATGCCTATAATCCCAGGCACTCGGGCAGCTAAGCTAAGATTGCAGATTGAAGGTTAGCCTGTGCAACTTACTGAGACCCTGTCTCAAAATAAAAAAGGGCTAGGAATGTAGCTCAGTGGTAGAGTATACCTGGCTTCACCCCCTACTGTCAAAAATCGAACAGAAACCACATTTAAAGTATCTGTTAGAGCCGGGCGTGGTGGCACATGCCTTTAATCCCAGCACTCAGGAGCCTGAGGTAGGAGGAGCATTGTGAGTTCGAGGCCGGCTTGGGCTACAAGCGCAAGGCTGGCCTGAGCTACATAGTGCGACCCTGCCTCAAAAAAAAAAAAAAAAAAAAACAAAACCAGGGCTGGGAGTTTGGCTCAGTGGCTTAAGCGCCTGCCCTGGCAGGTGCAAGGTTGTGAGTTCAATCCCCAGTGCTGCAAAAAAAATAAAGTATCTGTTAGATGTTTTAAAGTACAGTAACTTCTCATGAAAATAAGCAGTGGATTTCCCTAGTGACATTCCATATAAATACGTTCATACATACATTTTAAAAACTGATCATTATTCACCATCTAAAATTGAAAAATCTCTTTGTACAAATACAGATGGAATTGGTACAAATAGGAAATTCTGACTCGACGTCTACTGTCTAGTAGTCATCATTAGATGGCCTGCGTATTTTCTTCCTCACTGCTTCATCCACAGAGGACCATGAAAGTATGTGTCTTTTTGTTCCCACCCAAGTCCCAGAGGCTTGGATTCTTACCTTCTCCCGCTTTCCAAGTCTAGGAAGTAGTACCTCTCAATTTCTAAAGTTACAATTCATTAGCATCTTTCAGAAATTACACTTCTTAGCTGTTCACAGTGGTGCACACCGATAGTCCCAGCTACTTAGGAGGCTGAGGCAGGAGGATCACTTGAGCCCATAAATTTAAGACTATCCTCAGCAACACATTGAGATTCCTTCTCCTCCTACCCCCAGAAAAAGAGAGAAAGGAAGAAAGAAATTGCATTTCTTTGTCTGGATCATTTCCATTATTCCAGAATTAATCAAGATAATAGTAGAGTTAACCCTTTAAAGACAGAGAAAGCTGCTATTTCCCCAGCCAGTTCTACAAGAAGAAACATAGTACTGGACTTATGTATGTCTGTTCATTTTCTGTTCTGTTAATCTCATGGATGGTAGCAAGTTACCCTAAGCAAGTCATTTTGTCCCCACCTCTGCTGTTTCTCATTTGTGAAATATAACTTTAGTCTTCAGATTTCAGAATGTTTTGAAGATGCAAATAACCCTGTACAGTATAGTCCACTGGTGTTGAGACAGTGTACCTAAACTAATAAGTCATAGAAGTCTAGGCATTTGAGATCTTGTTGCATACCGTACTAGTAAGTATAGATTTTAAGCTGCTTTTTTTAATCAACAATAAGTAAAAATCCTGATCTATTGCTCTCTGCTTGTGAGGTTTATTCTTTGAATGCCAAAAATTAAAGTGATTCGAAAACTGTTTACGTCGGTGACATTTTACTAGTGTTACTTATTGATAAAATTTGCCAAATAACTTTCCTTATACAAATTTTGACTTTTGTTTGCCTTACAATGTAGGATAGATCTTTATCCTTAGGTTTAATCCACTTTACTTCTTGGGAAATGACTGTTCAGAAAGTCATGGGTCAGGAAAATCCAAGGGATTATACAGTATGCATTGTAAAGTAATAGGTAACTCTTATTTTTAGATAGCTCCAGAGAAGCAGCAACTAACTATCCTTTTCAACCAGCTTGTTCCTTGCAAACCATCTAAGGTAATCTTAGCTAAAACTTCTTTCTGAAATTGAGTATATACATCTCAAGTTAGAAAGTCAAAAAGAATGGCTAATACTGTCCCTCTGGGATGAAAACCACAGTTCTTAAAATGGTTTGATGTGACTGGTATATCCTCTATATATTGTATCTGTAGTCACTCCTTCTAGTGTCTTTAAATTTGTTTTTAAGAACTGTGGAAACTAAGCCGGGCGTGGTGGTGCACACCTTTAATTCCAGCACTCGGGAGGCTGAGGTAGGAGGAACATTGTGAGTTCAAGGCCGGCTTGGGCTACAATGCGAGTGCAAGGCCTGCCTCAGCTACATAGTGTGACCCTGCCTCAAAAAACTAGGGCTGGGAGTTTGGCTCAGTGGCTTATGCGCCTGCTTAACAGGCGTGAGGTTGTGAGTTCGATCTCCAGTGCCACAAAAATAAAGAACTATGGAAACTAAAGTCAGCTGTAGCTAATCTTTAAAGGGTTTTACTTTGTCTCTTGAACTTGAAAATATGCAGTCTAACTACACGCTGCATTCTGAAAGGTCCTGTTGACCCACTTTGGAAATAATACGTGTTAACTGCATAGCCACTGTGTACCATTAAATCCTTAAAATCAGATTTATTTTTAATTTTTTATAGTTTTTTTCCTTCCCTGAGCCCTTTATGGGAAGCCATGGATGGTGATTTAAAACAAACAAACCAAAAAAGTCTCATTAGCCTTTGTTGGATGTTAGCTAGAGGTGCAGAACACTGATTCGCCCGTAGACTCAGCTGCCACCTATTGGGAGTTGGTTAGAGTTTTTCTGCCACCCATGTGCTGCTTGGCAAGGACTTTCCATTTATCACCTCCAGTTAGACATAGCTAAGACTTCCCTGGGATTGGATTTTAACCTCACTTAAGCTAGATCAAGGAAGGAAGAATTGTTCTTGATGCTGCTAATCTTCCTTCTCAAGAAGCTAAGAAAGTGTGCAGATGGCATTTTCTCAATCTACATGCTGCCTTCTAAAGGGCCACAGACCCAATCTTCCTTTGAGAACTGTTCACCGATTGCTCTCAGTGTTAAATTTTCTTTCCATAGACATTTATTTAAAGTGTATAGGTTTACCTGTTTGATAGCAGTTGACAAGTTTTCATGTTCTTAAAAAAGAACTTCCCAGCATACCTTGCAATAAAGTTTGCCAGCTTAACTTCTTTTGCGCTTCATTTAAAATCAATATTGGCTTTAGAGAGAACTATAAATGAAGGCTAATGACTTACTAAAAACTTAAAAGGTGAACTTAGTAATCCAGGTCAAGTTTTATACCTTAATTATCTAATGTTAAACAGTGGCTGTGCAGTTAGCAGTTGGTCTTACCCTATAAATTAACTTGTGAAGAGAAAATGTTCCTTTCGAAGGAAAACTCTGATGGTCTCACTATAGCCATGGGTCTGGTCTTAGCATCACTAACACTAGAACAATCTAATATGTCCTCTTGCAAAGGGAAATATACTACATCATCTGTAGAAAATTCTTGACAAAGCTGAACCTCTTTCAGTTTATAAGAAGGAAACAATTCACAAATTTTAGAATATGGGAGATTTTAATAGAAAACTAGTCATCCCAGGCATAGTACTCGTATGTATAATGCCAGCATCCTGGGAGGCTGAGGCAGGGGGATTTCAAGTTCCAACCCAGGTTGGCCAATTTAACAAGAACCTGTCTCAAAATTTTAAAAGTGCTGGGTGTGGTGGCACACTCCGATAATCCCAACACGTGGGAGGCTGAGACAGGAGGATTACCCTGAGTTGGAGGCCATCCTTGGCTACAAAGTGAGTTAAAGGCCAGCCTGAACTGTGTAGCAAGACCCTGTCTCAAAACAACAACAACAAAATTAAAAGTAGGGGGAACTGGAGATACAGCTTATCACCAATAGGGAGAAAGGGAGGGAGAGAGCGAGAGAGAGCACTACCCTAGACCCCAAGAGAAATCATTATCACTGAGCAGGTGGAGTATGGGGGGGCAGAGGGACTGTTCTAGATTAGCACTCTCAAAGAACCTACTAATTGCATTTAATAAATCTTGATTCCTTTTTGGGTTTGAAGGTTGGGGAGTCTGTTGGGTCCACAACTATGAAAAAATATCTTTGAGGAAACTGGGGAAGTTTGCATACAGTCTAATTTTTTTTTTTTTTTTTTTTTTTTTTTTTTTTGCGGCACCAGGGAATTGAACTCACAACTTCGCGCCTGCCAGTCAGGCGCTTAAGCCATTGAGCCAAACTCCTGACTAGTTTTTTGAGGCAGAGTCATACTGTGTAGTTCAGGTCGGCCTTGCGCTCACGCTGTAGCCCAAGCCAGCCTCAAACTCACAAGGCTCCTCCTACCTCAGCCTCCCGAGTGCTGGGATTAAAGGCGTGCTCCACCACGTCCGGCTTAGTCTAAATATTTAATGATGCAGAATTACTGTTACTGTTCTCAAGTGTGGTAATGTCATTGAGGTTCTGTAGGAGAGTGCCCTTATTTTTAAAAGATGCAATGTGAAAATTTTATTGGTGAACTTTTGTGTTTGCAATTTTTTTTTTTTTTTTGGTAGGGAAACCATTTGAAAGTATGCATATGTACCTGTGTGTATATGCAGAGAAAGAAATCCAGTATGGAAAATGGGAATATTCATTCTAGGTGAAAAGTATAGAGATGTTCATTATACTGTTCTTCTAAATTTTTTTCTGTGTTGAAAACAATATTAAAGTTGGAAAAATGAATATCAATACAGAAAATACAACTGTGCTGGGGGAGAGGGTGGAAGGAGAACCAAGATGTCTTCATTCACCTGTACTTATTTTGTTTCTTTGGTTGAGGGGTGGGGGTACTGGAGGCTGAACTGAGGGTCTTATATTGAGCTGTATCTCTGGCCCTGTTTTGAGACAAGATCTCCCTAAATCACTAAGACTGGGCTCAAATTTGCAATCCTACCTCAGTTTCCAAGAGTGCTTGGATTACAGGCATGCACCACTATACCTGGTTTCTTTTTTGTTTTTCTGAGACAGAGTCTCCTATGTAGCCCAGGCTGGCCTTGAACTCAGTGATTCTCTTGCCTCAGCTGTGATTTTCATTTCAAAAGTCTAAAACTGTTGATAATTCAGCATAAAGAGAAAAGAGGGGATGAGCGGCCTGCTTTTTTAATAATATTGGTAGTGGGATTAAGGGAGAGAGAAAAGAATGGAGAGGTCAGGCGACTGGGGAAATATAGCACTAAATAGACTAAAACACAGTCTGGAGGTGTATTGCATTCTGTTTAAATCGTGGTTTTCAAAAGATTAGAAAATTCTTCCCTGCCCTACTTATTGCTATTTTTAAAAACCTTTTAATTTTACCTCTAGCTGGCAGTCAGAAGCCTAGTTCACTCGTGTTGTCTAGAGCCTTCAGGAGACAGTAGAAAGCCTGTGAAGTGTCTTGTCTTCTATGAAGAGAGGGGAGAGTAACATGAGAATAAAGCCACTGGTTTTTTGGGAGAATTTTTCAAGCTGATTCTCACCCTGTTAGTGTGACTCAGCAGTGTGGGACCTGATGTTGCCTCATTTCTTCCTCCCATTGACAAGTGTTGAGCATTGACAAGTGTTGAGTCCCATTTTGAACAGAGCGCTCCTTCTAACTGGAATTGGATTCTCGCAGTGTGTGTGTCTGTGTGTTATATCCAGTGACTGTTGAGTCACAGAGAAGGGTAGAGTGGGGGAGGGAGATAAACACTGTGATTAGTCAGCCTGCCCATTCCCGCCCCCTAGAAACTCAGGCCCCATCTGGGGAGACCCGAGAACTTCAGAAATTTGAGACAGGAAAGGAGGGCAGGGAGCAGCCAAAGCCTGCTGAGTCTCAGAAGACTGATTTCGGCACCAGGGAATGAAGAAGTAGCTGAAGAGAGATGTTGGTTGAACTCTGTGGCCTGAGGTTGATTCTCTTGAGATAAGTTGTTTTCTGGTGGGTGTACTCAAGGACAGTGTCTTTGGAAGTGGTTGCCCTTCTTTGGGAAACTTACCTAGTTGAGATGAAAGTTAATAATTTGGTCTATTTTTTGTACCAAAAAGTTGGTGTTTATTGCTGTTTCTTTGGTTTCATCCAAAATGGAAATCAGACTGATCACTGGTGATTATCAAAAAAAGGTGTTGCACTTGTTCAGGCTAACTGCCACAGCCTCTTTTCTGATGAGGAAGCGGTGAGAGTACAGTTTTTAAAAGAATAAGTTAGGCAGCTGTGGTGGAGCAGGCCTGTAATCCCAGCTTTTGGGAGGCTGAGCAGGAGGATCGCTGTGAGTTTGAGGACAGCCTGGGCAACATATTGAGACCCTGTCTCAAAAAACCAAAAATAAATAAATGTATAAATAAATAATCTAAAAGATACTTAAAAAGGGAATTAGAAAAGATGTAGAAATCCTAGAAAGTGTTCTAGCACATTGCTTAGTAATTGACCTTGTTAAATTTCTAGCTTTTCATAGTCCCTTTTTTGCTCAGTGCTAAGTGTTAGCCAAGAAATACGTTGCCTATAATTTCTAAACAGAAGAATCTCTGAATACACCATGATGTATGTATGCAGTGGGACAGCATATATAACATTTAGAAAATGTCCCAGAAAACCAACAGTGTACAAGAAGAAAGATACTAACCCTTCACATAATCTTCATCAGTAAAAAAGACTGATCCTTTCACACACTTCTGAGGTATGCTTTCCTAATGATTTGTTTTCTTAGTAATTGCTATTTACCTTTGAATCTGCTGCTTCACCTTTAAGAGGAAACTTCTCTGGGGAAATTAAAAGCTATTAGGCATGTGAAATAACAAGTTTGATAAGATATCTAGCCTAACCTTTAATTTTTAGATGCCTAATATCCAGATAAAACAATGAAGTCTACACTGTCTAGCATCTTCCTAAAGGACCAGTGGAATTCCATGGTAAAGCCATTTGCATTATCGTTACACCATAAGTGAAAACTCATCAGGATTTTTAAGGGACCATATTTCCTTGTATTGTTCTTTCCTGGAATGCTTTAGATGCTTACTTGGTGCCTAGTAAATGTGTTGACTAAAAGAATATAATGCACAATTGATACTATCCTGATTAACATTTATGAGTCATAGATCATGGTAGACTTCTGGTAATTTAATTGTAATTTAAGAGATTGAAGGCAAAATTGGATAGGCCTGGGAAGGAGTATAGCTAAACTCTTTAACATCTGAGTATAGAGTTCATGTATTTGTGGAAGGAAGCTCAACTTCCAATGGTAAAAATTATTATTAGGATCAACTAAACAAGTAATTTATAACATTTTTTTTCTTGAGGCTTATGGATTTTTGGATAGTCTGTGATCCCTTTTTCTTGGTAAATTCTGTATAACAGCACTTTTATTTCACTCTGTCACTAGGCTTATCACTAAGTAGTAGATGTAAAATACCTCAAATTATTTATTTGGTAGAGCATTTCTTTACCAGTCTTGTATTACATAGAAAGAAGTCAGCCATCATACCTGCTAAGCTATTTGAAGAGGTGCTTTAAAATAGCACATCAAATTGGCCTGATATTTAATTGGGTTTTTAAGACACAGCAAGTAGACTTCTGTATTTGGATATGCTATTTGAAGAATGGGTCCATCTGACCTTCTAGCCTTTCTCAGCTGTGTTATTTATTAGTTCAGGAGTGAAACATTAATGTGCTTGTTCAGTTAGGATGAGGCTGGATGGTGAGTACCTAAGTACAAAATAGTTAACGTGAAGCTTTTTACTTTAAAATGCTTTTTCGTTGGGTGTGGCTATAATCCCAACACTCAGGAGGCTGAGGCAGGAGGATCGTTGTGAGTTCGAGTCCAGCCAGCATAGTGAGATGCTGTCTCAGAAAACAATAACAATAACAACAACAAAAAAGATACTTTTTGGCACTTTATCTACTTTTCCTTCGTGTTACCCATTTGAAGAAACACTGAAGCATACCAATTAGGATCTAATGATTGAGGAGGTAGAGTGCTTGCCTACCATCCATGAGACCCTAGGTTCAATCCCAATACTGGAAAAAAATTAACAAGACTTTAAAATATATATAAACACAAAAAATACAAAGAACGGCTTTGCAATTGTCTTTTGATTTTCTTTTCCCAAATTGTTTTATTTTGCTTATGTGCAGTGAGTCTAAACAACTCAGAGGCTGTTACTGAGATCTCATTTCATTAGGGCGGGAACCAACATCCACACATTGCTTTTGGCAGCATTATTTTTATTTACAATATAAAAGCGGCCAGCACTTGAAGAGGTTGTTCGCCAGTCGGGGAACAACCAGTGGAGCTAGCAGGCCTGGAAGGAACCGACAGAGTGGACATATTCCACTACAGCAGCTGTAATACACATTCTCTACAGCGTAGTTTGGGATGAGAGGAAAGACAAGGTTATTGACCATCTTTGTGTGGCTGAGCCACCTTACAGCAGTGAAAACATCAAAGAGCTGCAAGAATAGCCAGCCACCCATCCACGTCATGGCTTGAGCTAACATTCTGCCCATTTCAGACATGAGCCATATTTATTACTTGAGAGAGAGGGTGGCAAGGGCACTGCTCTGTTTTGTAAGCTGCTTGCTGTACAGTCTAATATTTTTAGATAGAAAAGATTTTGCTAAACTTCAGGCTGCTGATGAACTTTTTTATTAATACAAGGGGAGATTATGAGTATTAATTAGTTCTTAGGTTGCCCAAGAAACATTTGTAGCTTGCCACAGCCATCTCTGTATAACTTTTATCAAAAAGTCTGCAAATGTTATTGAACTTCCCTCCCATACCACACCCCATGTAGGTGGTTTCTGGGAATGTGCCCAGAACCTTCTGAAAAAAAGATTAACAAGGCAAAGAATCATAAAACTCAGGAGAGGAGAGCTCCTTAACAGGTTGACCATGCCATCAGCCAAGAGGCTGATAGAGGAAGAGCTGCCACTGGAGACTAAAGAGGCACTGATGGTCTCTTGACTGATAATTTTTTTCTCCCACCAAAATAACCGCATATTGGGTTGAGGTCATTACCTTGGTTCTGGATTAATCTCTTCAGTAAAACCAGCTTTGCTAACTGCAGAAGTCATGTGAAGATGCAGTGGGAAATCCTACCTAAAAGAGCAAATGCTGACCTGGGACCATCTGCATAAGTTGGCTTGTTGTTTTTCTCTTCAATATTAATGATACTTAAAATTATAGCATCTCAGCTAAAATCATATTTGGATATACAAAAATACTTGCTTACCATATTCTTCTGGTGCAATATATGTGGTTCAGTTTGAATCTTCATTACTGTTTATCTTTGAAACTTGATTGATCTTACACAAGAAAGAATTTTGAAAATTTCACTTGTTTTACAGATGTTTATTGAATGCCCTCTTACATGTATAAGATTCTGCACTAGGTGCCAGGCTGTATATTTGTTTTCCTTTTACACCTTTAGGTTCTGTTCTTAGATTTACCGTGGTAAAACAGGCTATGAACTCTGCCCTCTCCTTACTTTACAGAGTAACCTAAAAGAAAGGAAAGTCAAGAAGAAGAAAAAAAAAAAAAACTTGGCTAGCTAGATATTGAAGAAAGATGGGTTTTAAATAGAAGTAGACCCAGGTTTTTCTTTTGGGCCTGCTGCTCAACTGTGTTCTCTGCTTTCATTCTTGATGTGAACCATGCAGGCTAGAGCTGAAAGCAAAAGCTAGTGTTCCCTGATTACTGCGTTATGACCTGTGGAGACCTACCAATTCAGTTTTTGGTTTGTTTATGTTAGCCTCCTGTGTCTGGGTTGCACACTTAATTCTTATACTACAGGCTGGTACCACCCCTGCTGAAGAGTGCTTGTTACAGAAGAAGGGAAGATTGTGCAAATGTAACGTGTAGTTTACTGTTCTAGTTTGGAAGTGGCTTATAACCATGTTGATTCCGTTATGCAAAGATTTTAATCTGTAATATTGTGCATTTCCAAAGATACTTTCTAAAGGCTTAGTTTAATGGATTCTCCATGGGAACCTCTTCAGAGTTAGTCAGATTGTGGGAAGAATCTCAATTCAGATTCTCAAGCCATCCTGTTTATTTCAGGAAAGTGAAGTTTATTTTAGATTTTGAAGGAAAAACTTATTAGAGTTTAAACAGGCGTTCAGGAGGAAGATTTAAGCCATGTAATAAAATACAGTGTATCATACACTTTAGAACCATCCATTAATTTGTCTGTAACTAATATTAATTGAAAGCTGTTTGCTATTTATTTATTAAAGGCAGTCTTCCAAATATCCTTCAAACATCTAGTTCTGATTTACTTCATTTAAGGAAATTTTTAATACAAAATTTACCAACTCATTATTTTCTTCCTTCAAATTCATCCTAGTTAGTTAGAATTTACTATAGTGTATGTGTTTTTAGAAGTTCCCTTCCATCAGTATATTCTGGTATTTTAAATTTTTACTAGGTATGGAAAGTTCCGGGGATATTACATTGGCTTTTTGAAGCATAGACATATGGGTGGGCTTTGAATTTTGGCACCCTAGTGCCCATCACCATTTCTCGGCCTTGCTTCATAAATCTTTCAAAAAGCAAAAACACTGCAAACTTCAGAATAAGAATGTGCTACAAAAAAATATTCAAGGGGGCCAGGGATTTAGCTCAGTGGCGTAAGCGCCTGCCTGGCAAGTGCGAAGTCGTGAGTTCGATCCCCAGTACCCAAAAAGTATTCTGGGAAAACAAACCAGAAGCACTGTGAGATCATATCTGTTTTCTGATAGCATTGGGAAAAAGGATAAAGAGTTTAATATATCAAGGTTAAAGAGGGAAGAAAACATAATGTAATGGAAAAAGACTTCTAAAATTGGATAAATGCTAAAAGAAGTCAACTCTTAAGCTTCCCCTAGTCCCAGCCTCAGTTTCTGCTGCAGCAGATGAAAAGAAGGTATAACTGGCGTTTCGAAGTCTGCCTTCCCTCATTTCTAGTGGGAGACTTAACTGGCTTAGTAGAAGCCATGTATGTTGGTTTTTAAGGAAGATGATGGCCTTAAAAATGGGATAGTTCAGAGAATTCCCCATTGGAAGTTGTCAACTTCTTGTCTTTCTCTTACAGCAAATCCAGTTTGCTGATGACATGCAGGAATTCACAAAATTCCCTACCAAGACTGGCCGAAGATCTTTGTCGCGTTCCATCTCGCAGTCTTCCACTGACAGCTACAGTTCAGGTATTGTGAGTTTCACGTCCTCGCTGATCTCCTGTTCACTACCCGGGACTCTTCACTGGAAGTTGAAAATAACTCATATCAAAACTGGCTGTCAGCTATTAATTAGTGGTTGGACAATGGGAATGTGTCCAGGGAAGCTTTTGTCATCTCGAGACTTTCTTCCTTTGGCTGTCTCTGTGTGTGGTCTATGGCCAGTGCCCCGTTGGTAGTGCTGGGTTAATTCCTACTCCCACATTTATCTGCCCACGTTTCAAAGGGAGAGACTCTATGGTATTTTAGCTGACAGAAATGGCCTTGAAAAAGAAGTGTACTTTGAAGCATAATTTCTTTGTGTAAAATACACTGTGCCACCTCTCTTTCTTTCTTGTTCTCAAGGCTGCTTGAGTTAGAATAATAAAAATTAGTATTCTGATCCCTTTTATTTACTGGATTACCCTTTATGTTAAAGTGTTCTCCCTGTTAACCTCTGGAGTGGGAAAAATACAGACTATTACATTGTGACTCCAGCACTATTTATTTTCAGTCTTAGCTGTCTATAATAAGTAGTCTTTTTCTGTTTGAATTGTGCAGAGAGCTTATTAGAAAATGAATATGAAAATGGGTATTGAACCTTAGAATTGAGCAGTAGAGGAAACATTAGGAACATGTAATACAACTCCTTCTTTATTCAACTGAAGATTCATTGTTAGAAGATTAAGAAGCATGCCCAAGGTCACAGGTTGCTATTAATGTCAGCAGAGAGATTTGTATGTACCAAAAGCCATTTATTGTCTATTGCCACAATATTTGTGTTGTTACATTAAAAGCTGGGCTCGAGGTGTAAGGAATGAAAAACAAAACATAAATAAACATTAAAAATTTACCTCTGCCTTATGCCACTAATAACCCTACATAGACAAAAACAAATGGAGATATATAGGATTTTTTTTTTTTTTTTTTTTTTTTTTTTTTTTTTTTTTTTGCGGCACTGGGGATTGAACTCACAACCTTGCGCTTGCCAGGGCAGGCGCTTAAGCTGCTGAGCCAAACTCCCCAGCCCTGGTTTTTTTTGAGGCAGGGTCGCACTATGTAGCTCAGGCCGGCCTTGCGCTCGCGTTGTAGCCCAAGCCGGCCTTGAACTCACAATGCTCCACCTACCTCAGCCTCCCGAGTGCTGGGATTAAAGATATATAGGATTAACTACTGAAATAAATGAATATACTCATGACATGTATTCAAGAAGCAGTTCTAAATATAAAGACTATCATAAATGAAAAAGTGTCTTGGGGTGACAGATAAAAAGGTGATAGGTAACCAGCAATCTAATTACAGCTGAGACAGAAGGAAAGTTAATTTTGAAATATTTGAGTTATAAGAAGCTGGAATGAGTGAAAAAGTCTTTAGAAATCTTGATGGTCATGTTATAGAAACCTATTAGAGCATTTTAAAAAAGCTTAATGACATAGTTAAATTGTCACAGTAGAGATAATAACCTTTAGTGGTATTTGTGTTAACTGAGCCTCTGTCCTTTCAAGCACCTATATATATACAAGTCAGTGAGAGGGTCTTGATGCGCTGGCAGAACTAGCAGTGAGGAACACTCATTTCAGAGACGAAAGAAGTGACTTGAGAGGTAAAAGAGTAATCGTGTATCTTCCTACAGTCTATTTGAAGGATATATTTAGGTTTTATGTACAACAGTTATTTAAAGTTAGTCCTCTTGACAGGCTTTTCCAAGGCTAGCAACAGAATCAGATCTGCTCACTTTCTGTGCCATTTCTTTCCTTCTCTGTGTTCCTTAAGCACAACACAGTGTAGAGTCCCTTTGTAAGACTCCTTACTTTGATCTGTATCAGTAGTTCTCAGAGCGCAGAATGCAGTCTTCTGATCAGCATCATCAGCAGTAGATGGGAACTTGTTGGAAATAGCAGTTTTTAGACATTTTGAGACCACCAAATGGGAAACCTTGGCTCCGAGGCCTTGCGGTCTTTTTATTTATTTATTTTTTTTTTTTTTTTTTTTTTGTCTTTTTTGAGACAGGGTCTCGCTATGCAGTTCAGGATGGACTTGAGCTCACTTTGTAGCTCAGGCTGGTCTCGAACTTGCAATGATCCTCTTGCCTCAGCCTCCTGAGTGCTAGGATTACAGGTGTGCGCCACCACGCCCAGCTTGCGGTCTTTTTAAAAAAACTTTCCATGGGCTTTTGACAGATGCTTAAGTGTGAAAACCAGTGATCTATAGAAGCAACGTTCCTTATTTCCCTGAAGTTATTCTTCCATTTTTTGTCAGGTCTGGTTCAAATCCAGATTGGAACCAAGTATTTCTATTATCTGGGATTATTATAGGTGGTAGAGGATTAGGGTCCTTGGCTCCTTTTCACAGGTCCTAAGAGCACAGTCTTGTTAGAGTGGGTAAAAACAATGCTGAGCAATCCACAACTGTTTTGTTTATACCAGCTCTTAGACCCTGGAGGAATAGAACTGAGAGTGATGTAAAAGAGAGCTCCAATTAAAAATGTTCACTACGCTTAAATGACAGCCCCTCACCAGGGGTGGTGGCGGCACACGCCTTTAATCCCAGCAGTTGGGAGGCTGAGGTAGGTGGAGCGTTGTGAGTTCAAGGCCGGTTTGAGGTACAACTCAAGCACAAGGCCGACCTGAGCTACATAGTGTGACCCTGCCTCAAAAAAACTAGGGCCGGGAGTTTGGTTCTGTGGCTTAAGCGCCTGTCTGGCAGGCGTGAGGTTGTGAGTTCGATCCCCCGTGCCACAAAAAAAAAAAATGACAGCCCTTCGGGGGCAGTACTGTGTGGAGGTGGGGCCGTTGAAGTTGGTTTGTCTATCTGTGTTTCTTTCTTTATTGGCTGTAGCTGCATCCTACACAGATAGCTCTGATGATGAGGTTTCCCCCCGAGAGAAGCAGCAAACCAACTCCAAGGGCAGCAGCAATTTCTGTGTGAAGAACATCAAGCAAGCAGAATTTGGACGCCGGGAGATAGAGATTGCAGAGCAAGGTAAAGAAAGGAGGGGGGCAGAAGACTAAAAGCAGCCCTCTTCCTGATCATCAGGATCCACAAACAGCTTAAGGCTTGAGAGCTGACTTGGAAATGTCCTGGAAAAAGACAGTTCCCTGGGCTTTTGGATAAACACTTCTCTGTGTGGAGCTTGAGCCTCAGCATTCATGCTCTTTGTTTTCTTGTCTTCCTGTTCTCCGCATGTGGTAATTACACAGAGTAGTTTCTCTTTTTCTCCCCCATGGCACCATATTCAAAGATCTACAATGCAGAATCAGCAAGTCCTGGATTACTACATAGGGGTTAATTATGTGGGATCTTACTGAAAATGCCAACCCCAGAGGCCTAGATTCCCAGAAGCAGCTGATGTGGGAAGGTTCTAAGCTAAGGATGTAAGCTAGGGTCTTGTTTGGTCCTGAGCACCCTTGCTAGGATAGAGTAAAAGTTCCTGGCAATCAGTCAAATCTTAATTTCTCTGTGACACCCCTGGAAGGTCTCTCTACTCTTTTGTTGTTTTCACATTATGAAAGCATGCTGTGTATTGAGCGTGTCAAACAGAATGATACAGTAGGGTAAGACAGCAAAGAAAGACAGAAGTACATGGCTTCCACTGAGGGTAAATTACTTCTGGTCTGATGATTATGCCTGTAAGTTCATTAGCCAGTGTTCTTAACTATTTCTCTCACCTCTCAAATGACTGATGAGACTTACCCTCCATATGAATCAGTTTTGAGAACTTCATTCCCTGTTCAGTCCTCTGCATCTAAAGCAGAACAGAAGAAAAAGAGAAAAATGCCAAGTGGTTGCATGACAACTTCACTGTGACTCTGCTGCTGAAGCTGCTGGATATCAAAGAAATGTGCTTAGTTTCCCTGCCTCTTTTCACCATACAGACCCAGTCCATCCCTAGCTGTGGGTGGGCAGGAATGGATGGTGTTGCTAGTGAAGATCTAGCTCAAATCCTCTGTTCTTTCACAGACATGTCTGCTCTGATTTCACTCAGGAAACGTGCTCAGGGGGAGAAACCCTTGGCTGGTGCTAAAATAGTGGGCTGTACACACATCACAGCCCAGACAGCGGTGAGTTTGTTGGAAGAAAATAGAGGAATTTCTGATAAAGGGAAGAAAGAAACAGGTTTTTTTTCTCCCAACTTGCTTTTCCCTCACTATCTAGCTACCTTCTGAATGCTAAATATTAAATAGGATCCCTGTGGGAGCTCCCACAATATAGTTCGTTTGTTTCGTTTGAATCAGTGAACCCTCAGCAAACCTGATAAAGATTTGAAATATTGTTATAAAAATGTTATTAAGACTTTTGGTATAAATACCAGTTTGCCACTCTGCTTGATTGTACCCTTTTATTTAGCGTTTTTATGTAAATGTGGTACTGAAGATTTAACCTAGGGCCTTCATGCTAAGCTACACACATCTCCAGCCCTTTTTTAATTTTTTTCTTTTGAGATAGGGTCTTGCTAAATTGCCCAGGCCGGGCTTGAATTTTCAGTCCTTCTGCCTCAGTTTCCCAGTACACTGGGGTTGCAGGTGTCCGTCAGCATGCCCGACCAGATTATCCCTGTTTATAATGCCCCAGTGCAGCACCGATTGCTGCAGAGTTTTGGGCATTGTGTTCTTATTGAACTTTCCCCTGCCCCTTTCTTATCCTCTGTCCTACACATCCAAACAGGTGTTGATTGAAACACTTTGTGCTCTGGGGGCTCAGTGCCGCTGGTCTGCTTGTAATATCTATTCAACTCAGAATGAAGTGGCTGCAGCACTGGCTGAGGCTGGTAAGTTAAGTTTTTTTCACTACATTTGCCTGAAATGAATTATCTAAACATAGTTTTTATGTATCAAAATTGTCATTACAATGCCTAGAGACTACAAAATTTGAGTGATAGTAAAAACATCAAAGCCGGGCGTGGTGGCGCACGCCTTTAATCCCAGCACTCGGGAGGCTGAGGTAGGTGGAGCGTTGTGAGTTTGAGACTGGCTTGGGCTACAACGTGAGCACAAGGCCGGCCTGAGCTACATAGTGCAACCCTGCCTCAAAAAAACTAGGGCCGGGAGTTTGGCTCAGTGGCTTAAGCGTAACTGGCAGGCGCGAGGCTGTCAGTTCAATCCCCAGAGCTGAAAAAAAAATATATATATATTAACAGGAAGAAAATGGATAATGAAATCAAGTCTCTATCCATGATGGAGTATTATGTAGTTACTAAAAATAATATTTGAAAAGAATTCAGGAACATGTGGAAATGCCCAATTCTAATGTTAAATGAACAAAGAAGAATATTAAACTGTATGAACTCAGCTGGTTTATTTTCATCAAGTCTCATCAGTTTTGAGAGAACATAAGTGAGCAGTATCTTTTATATTGATAATATGCCCCTGAAAATATATGCACTACTGGTAAGTTTAATCAGATACAAAATAATTTGTATTGCTAAACTATTAACAAAGTCAACACGGAGTTTCTTTGAGAACCTCCCATCTTCCTAGGATTTTCAGAAAGTAACATACAGTAATATTTTTGTTTGTCTTGCTTGTTCTCTTTTGGTGTTTATTGTAGAAAATTTAGGAACTTCAAAAAAATTTATAATCCCATTACATAGAACTGTCTGGTGAATTATTCCCTTTTTTCTGTTCTATACTGATGAACTAAATCTTAGTATACAGACCCTCTTAATATACAAATATTCCTTGTTTAATGACTGAGTCCTGTCGCTGTGACCAGGTCATTAAATGAATTGGTCACTAAATGAGGAGTTGTGGATAGTGTGTACAGTACAATATTCAGAACATGGAAATGGGCAAAGGAAACTCCAACTTGATAACTTTGCTTTCATCTGCATAACTCTTACATGCAGTACTAGAATGTATAACAGCATAAAACTATACAGTACAACCAGCAAAAATAGTAGTACTGTATACATAAGGTGTACTGTACAAATAAAAAATTAGGACTCTGTAAACAAAATGTACAGAACTGTACCAAAAAAAGATGGGTCATAAATCCGAGTGGTAGGTCGTAAGTGCAAACAGCGCACCTTAGTTGTTGTAAGTCTGAACAGTCATTAAATAACACAGGTAGGTCATTAAGGAATATCTGGGTAATTGTTTCAGTAATCATTTTATATATCACTGAAAACTGACAGCATCATTTGTACTGTTCATTCAATATGGTTGTGTGATTTTACTTTATTATTTTCCTAATGTTGAATATTTAGGTTGTTTCAAGATGTTTGTTTACATAATGCACTAGCCAGGTATGGTGGCACACACCTGTAATCCCAGCATTTGGGTGGCTGAGGCTGGAGGATCCCTGCAAGTTTGAGGCCAACCTTGGCTACATAGTGAGTTTAAGCCGGGCCTAAACTACATAGTGAGAGTCTGTCTCAAAAAAATCCAAAATAATGATGATGATGATGATGATGATGATGATGATGATGATGCTCCAGAGAACAACTTTGTTTTGATCCCCCTTTCATTTTGTCTCCTTATAATATAGTTCAAAGTATAAAGTTGGCCCAGTGAGAATAAATATTTAAGTTTTTCCCTTGCTAGAGTAGTCTCTGTTGCCCTTTTCTCTCCACATGGATCTCAGAAATTGTTACTGGTATAGGACACTATCCTATAAGGGAAGAATTAGCTAATTTATTTCTGTCTCTATAGGAGTTGCAGTGTTCGCTTGGAAGGGAGAGTCAGAAGATGATTTCTGGTGGTGTATTGATCGCTGTGTGAACATGGATGGTTGGCAGGCCAACATGGTAATAATGCATGTCCATCTTATATTTTTCATTATAGATTTATTTCCTTTTTTCCACCAAAGCATGGTTCCCTAAATACGTTTTGAATGTTTGGTCTTATACACTGACTTTGTTGCTAAATGTTTAGTTCGAAATCTACTCAGAATGGGTCAGAGATGTGCAAGGCCCTGGATTTTATCCCCAGCACCATAAAAAAAAAAGATAGGTCTGAGTACTGAATGGAAAGGTGCGGGAAGGGTAATACTAACTGAACATGTGGCTCAGACACAGCAAAACGAAATAGAAGGAAATGGTGTGATCCCTGTGTGGAGTGGGAATCTGATTTCTTTCCTTCCTGCCTGCCCCAGCTCTCATTTTTTTTGCAAAGCGGCTATATATTTCAAGATTCTAGACTAAAAATGAGTCTGCAACTAGCCTAATACTCTTCATGGTAGCTTAGAGCAAACCTAGGAATCATTTTAACCACCTTACACCAACAAATCCAACTGTATTTCCACTGCCCAAGCCTGTTCTAAGGAGCTCTAAGGAGTGCTCTTCCAGAACACACAGGGCTGTCTTACTAGTACAGAAAGTGGGCTCAAAGTTCCCCCCAGCTCTAGCAGCCTGAATGCCCATAGAAGTCTTCTGGCTGTTCTGTAGATCCTGGATGATGGGGGAGACTTAACCCACTGGGTTTATAAGAAGTATCCAAACGTGTTTAAGAAGATCCGAGGCATTGTGGAAGAGAGCGTGACTGGTGTTCACAGGTAACAGATTCTGGAGTAGCTGCCCCTTGTGTCCTTGCCTCAGCAAATTCTCCTGGTCTCTGTTAGGCTTTAGGGCTGTGTCTCAGATGTGCAGTAACTAAATGGGAATATCTTCGTTAGATGAAACTGAGTTTTTACTTTTGAAAAATTAAGGCGATGCTAGAAGAAAGTTTTCAGGTTCTAGTTGACACATTTTTCTCTCCTGTTTACTTCACTGAGTAATTCTCAAATAGTGTTTTGGGCCAAGGGAGTTAGGAACCAATGTTACCTTGAAAAATCATACTCAATATTGTGTTATAATTTTGTATTTGAAATATGGAAAAAAACCTGTAAAACTACACATTATTACAAAAAGTGAAGCAGCAAAATATTCTTGGCTCGATGAAAATACCTAAAATATACCTGGAAGTATTTCTCAGTTAGGGGGTGCGTTGCACATGCTTGCATGTTCACACACACCAAGTCAGAATTAATTTACCAGAAGTAGGCATGGTTTTACAGATGAAGAAATGCAGCCTAAGAACATAATTTCCCCTTTATGGAATAGAAATAAATTTCTTTGACTGAAAGGTTTTTTAGTTTCCTTCCAAAATTAAAAGGTAGAGAGAGAAGAAAATGAAAGTCAGGAGAGATGACAAGGAAATAATGATGTTTGCTAATATCTTTGGGCAATAATAAAGACTGGGGAGGGCAGCATAGAATTTGAAAAGAGACTGATTTTGTCATGTATTACATTTTTCCAGCTCATTTGGTTTTTGTTTGTTTTTGTGGCCTCTTGTCCCTTTAGGCTATATCAACTCTCCAAAGCTGGGAAACTCTGTGTTCCGGCAATGAATGTCAACGATTCTGTTACCAAACAGAAGTTTGATAACTTGTATTGCTGCCGAGAATCCATTTTGGATGGGTAGGTTGAAATGTAAATATATTCAAACTATAAGGGGGTAGAGTTGGATTGGGTTTCAGTGTTAGTCTGGTATCATCCAGTCTTGTCTCCTGGTCTACTTTTTGCCTTTAAAACCACACTTTAACTTTTTTCAGAGGGACTGAGTTGAGCTTTGAGTTGAGCTCTTAATCTGTTTCCACAGCCTGAAGAGGACCACAGATGTGATGTTTGGTGGGAAACAAGTGGTGGTGTGTGGCTATGGTGAGGTAAATAGCTGAGCCTCAGTGTCTCTGTCCCTTTATAGACGTATTAGAAATATTGGGAGAATGAAAAAAATATTGGGTGGCATGAGTCACTGATACAGGGGTCACAGTATGTTTTTAGATCACATATCTCAAAATAATTGCGAAAGTCTTATTCAGACTCATGAATAGAGACATGCAAAATGGAGTTTTCCAATTTCATCAGTTTGTCTTGTGAAATGAAATGTCAGCATCATTTTTCTCTTACTGTAACAGTAACCTTCTGTGGAATTTAATACAAGTGAATATATAGCATTTTAGCCCCACACATGACATGCAGTAAAAGGAAGTGGCAGAATAAGTTACATATTTTATTAATCTTCCAGCAATGACCTACAGAAATTCTTGAGCTGGTAGGCTGTCTTTGAATAGATACAAGTGAGAATTACCAGTTTTTTCTAAAATAAGAAATTAGAGGTTACAGTTGCTCTTACTTTGGTCTTACTTTCCTAATGGTAGCGGTTATCCAAAGCCCCACCCTTGCTATGACACATCTGCTAAAATACCTCTCCAGCTGAAGTTCAAAATGTGATCTGGGTCTGTTTCTGCTCTGCTTGGGTTGGAGCCTCCCTGAAAGTGCTCACCAGATGGTTGGTGATATCAGGAATGTTAATTTCTATCTCCCAAAGAGCCTGACTCCCCAGCGTACATGCTTTGCATCAACCTGGTAACCTGACCTTTCTTGTGATTGGCAGGTAGGGAAGGGCTGCTGCGCTGCTCTCAAGGCCCTTGGAGCGATCGTCTACATCACAGAAATCGATCCCATATGTGCCCTGCAGGCCTGGTAAGAACAGAGTGATGATGATACTATTAGATTCACTCCAGATACTTTATGTTTGAGATACTTTCTATTTCATGATTGATTGTATTAATCACTTTTTGTAGAAATTGCCCAGGGAAAGAGAAGACTTGCATTGCTCTGTCCACTTCACACTAATCCTGGGTTCTCCTAGCCTCTTGGCATTTTCTCTTCCTACATGAAGTCTTAGGACTCTAAAGAAGCCAGCATGTGTACATATAGTTTGGCAAGCCTATCATTGGCATCCCTGGGACACAGCATTCACTCTGACTTTAGAGGAGGTTTTGTTGTCTCACTTTGTGACCAGCATCCCTCCCACTGCCTCCCTTCTTTGCTCATAGTGTGTCTTCCTTTTCTTCCAGCATGGATGGGTTCAGAGTAGTAAAACTAAATGAAGTCATCCGGCAAGTTGATGTTGTAATAACTTGCACAGGTACGTGTCATGCTTGGTGTTAGCGTCAAGGCTAAATCCCAAAAGTGACCTGACTTTCAGACACTGTATAAATATGGGCTCAGTATAAATCCTCAGACCTATAGTAACCTATCAGAACTTTAAAATGCTTTCCAGAGGGAGACATTTTTTCCCCTGATTACTTTTTTTTTTCTTTTTTTTGTGGCACCGGGGATTGAACTCACAACCTCGCACCTGTCAGACAGGCACTTAAGTCACCGAGCCAAACTCCCGGCCCTGGTTTTTTGAGGCAGGGTTGCACTGTGTAGCTCAGGCCGGCCTTGCGCTCGCGTTGTAGCCCAAGCCGGCCTCGAACTCACAATGCTCCTCCTACTTCAGCCTCCGGAGTGCTGGGATTAAAGGCATGCGCCACCACACCCGGCTCCCCTGGTTACTTTTTGTACTGCTATTTTTCCCCCCAGCAGGAAGTAAAGACAGGCAAGGACTAGGGAGGTGGAGGGCACCTCAGGGTCCGCAGAGCATGGTGAGTGAGGAAAGTGCCTGCACCTGCTAAGGGGCAGAGCACCACATGTCCAGTCAGGGTCAGCTCTGCCTGCTCCATGATGCCCCTGCACCCAGCCGGGTCCCACCTGGAACCCTCAGGCTGAGGAATAGTCACCTGGTCCTCGGGCTTGGCCTGTCCCCTGGGTTTTCTTGATTTCCTCAGACAGCGTCTACTTCAGCTGCACTTAGGCCTTGTCAGGGTTGTCGTTGATGATCACCAGCTGCTGTGTGCTTTTCTCATAGGGTACAAAAGCTCTTTAATGCCAGTAAATTTCCTCCTGTGTTCTAACTGAAAAGTGTCAGTACCTTTGTTTCCCAGTATCTCGTATCTCTTCCCTCAGCCACCCATCTTTATTTTTAGGAAATAAAAATGTAGTGACTCGAGAGCACTTGGATCGCATGAAAAACAGTTGCATCGTATGCAATATGGGCCACTCCAACACAGAAATTGATGTGGTAAGGCTTCTATCAGTTGTTGCTAGTTCTTTTGCCTCTGCCTTCCATTATAGCCATAGTCAGCTGTGCTTTTCCTTTCAGACCAGCCTCCGTACTCCAGAGCTGACGTGGGAGCGAGTACGTTCTCAGGTGGACCATGTCATCTGGCCAGATGGCAAACGTGTCGTCCTCCTGGCGGAGGTACACAGAAGACTCGGGCAGAGCAGTGCATGCACTGTAGTTGGACCCACAGAGGGAGGGGTGGCAGGGGAAATGTATTCGGCCTGTGTTTACCTGAATTCTATCTTAGGATAGAAGGATATTTCTCAAATGGTCTCACGCACAAAATAGAAAGAGTCCAAAAACTATCTACTTTTTGATAAGTAACATATTATTTCCTGACCATAGCTGATTTTCAGCCTTTCACACTCAGACGGATTTGCAGAAAATAGGATAAAAGCCAGAGTCCCAATCTGGAAGTGTAATTCCTCCTCTTCCAACTGAGTATAGAGGGGTATGAAGTCCTTTCCTGCATTTACTTGACTTGTATTTCACCGGAATCTGAGAGGAGCAACAGTTCATCCCAGGATTCTCTCTTACTCTCTAGGGTCGTCTGCTCAATTTGAGCTGCTCCACAGTTCCCACTTTTGTTCTGTCCATCACAGCTACGACACAGGTATGCAGCAGAAGGCCTGCTTTTCCTTCAGTGTTACTTATGGCACCAGGCTTGCATAGATGAGAGCATGCTGAGAGTATGCTATAGTGCATGCTTACCAACCTATTCGTGTCTTCATGAGTTGCTGAGACTTAAGCTTTCTCAATTACAGAAAACAGTCTTCAGTTAGTGTGTCTCTGAATTGTCTGTTCAGTGAAGTATAGTGTTCCAGCTTAATTGTATTTAACTTATTCTTTTGTCAGCTAAACAAAAACATTTGCAAATCCTTACAATGTGTGCTGGCCTTTAATACAAGCAAAGTCCTAGGTGATGTCATGATGACGGGTCACTGTAGTATTTGTCCCAAGTTACTGTTAAACCTTCTTTGATTTTTATGTTCCTACAAAGTGATTTCATTTTCTGGCCCTGTCTTCCCACGTTAGGCCTTGGCACTGATAGAACTCTATAATGCACCTGAAGGACGATACAAACAGGATGTATACTTGCTTCCTAAGAAAATGGGTAAGTAAAAAATGGGAAACCTACATTGATCCCTCGATGGCTGCATTGTTTGGTAAAATGACTGTCATAAAGAGCACCAGATTTAAAGTCAAGAGTTCTGATTTTTCTTCTTGTGTTTACTAGTTATTTGACCTTAGGACAAATTTAAAATCTATGAAACTTTGGTTCTTTATCAGTGAAGTGAAAATAATACCATATATAAATATTGCAGGTTGTAAGAATTATAGCTAATGAGTTAACAGTGCTAAGTACAGTGGTTTAAAGTGATTGCTCTTAGCCGGGCGTGGTGGCGCATGCCTTTAGTTCCAGCACTCTGGAGGCTGAGGTAGGAGGAGCGTTGTGAGTTCGAGGCCGGCTTGGACTACAACGCGAGCGCAAGGCCAGCCTGAGCTACACAGTGTGACCCTGCCTCAAAAAACCAGGGCCGGGAGTTTGGCACAGTGGCTTAAGTGCCTGTCTGACAGGCGTGAGGTTGTGAGTTCAATCCCCGGTGCTGCAAAAAAAACATAAATAAATAAAGTGATTGCTCTTGTCACATAGCTTTATGAAGTTGGGTAGACTTCTTATGTAGTTGAGTATAGCCTGGGGCCAAGTGAAAGAAACAGAAGCAAATTTTATTTATCCTCTTGTGTCAAATTGGTAGATCACCTCCTAGGCAACAGGTGTTACTCTAGAAGACAGTGTAGTTTGTGTGATATAATGCATCTCTTATCCTTTCTGTGCCACAGTATCCATCTCCCATCTCTTTTTTTTTTTTTTTTTTGCTGCACCAGGGATTGAACTCACAGCCTCGCACCTGTCAGACAGGCGCTTAAGTCACTGAGCCAAACTACCGGCCCTGGTTTTTTTGAGGCAGGGTCGCACTGTGTAGCTCAGGCCAGCCTTGTGCTCATGTTGTAGTCCAAGCCTTGAACTCACAATGCTCCTCCTACCTCAACCTCCGGAGTGCTGGGATTAAAGGCATGCGCCACCACGCCCGGCTCCATCTCCCATCTCTTACTGGCCAGCCCAAATGCCTGACGTAAAGCTAAAAAAACATCCTGCTTTGGTCCCCTGAAACCTCAAATTGTTTTTTTTTTTTTAATTCATGTTCATAAAAGTGAGGGAATTATGGTAGTCATTGTTGATTTTCTATTATCTTATTTTGAAGTCCTGTATCACTTGCATTGTTTTGTTTTGATTAGCTTTATTCCATTTATCTTTATTTGGGTTTATTCTCTTTAAAATTAAAAAAAAGGGAAATTTACTATGGAAAAGTAGTAAATTTGTGCCAGTTACCTTAGAAATCCATGATCTTGAGATTCAGTGCCTTTATAGATCTTACCCTAAAAAAATGTTAATGACACAAAGCTCTCTTGAGCTTTCTGGCGTCTGCTTTGATTCATAATTTGATTATAATTTAATATATTACGGAGGTTCCTGCAGGAAAGTGGGAGTAGAGCATGACATGTGGGCTGCTGAGGTGAAGCCAAAACTTTTACCAGAGAAGGATAGGGAGGTATAAGCCCACACCATTTTGTCACTCTGGTAAGTGGTCGTCTTTTTATTTATTTATTTATTTTTTTGGTACTGGGGATCAAACTCACAACCTTGCACTTGCCAGGCAGGCACTTAGGCCACTGAGCTAAAACCCCGGCCCTGGTAAGTGGTTTTCTACACATGCACTTGGGCAGTACTGAGAGAAGTACCCTGCCAGAAATGTAGCTTTCAGGACTTTTTAAATTTATAAATATTTCAAGTTGTGGATTCTTTCAAAGTTATTGCATCCTTATCGTCTTTCCCAAAAAGCTACAAATGAAGTTTAGGAAGTGGTTACCCTGAAAAGCATATTTGACAATCCTGTCTCTTTACTTTTCTAGATGAGTATGTTGCCAGCTTGCACCTGCCATCATTTGATGCCCACTTGACAGAGCTAACAGATGACCAAGCAAAATACCTGGGACTCAACAAAAATGGGCCATTCAAACCTAATTATTACAGGTAATTTAGAGAAAATCAGTGAAAAGCTTTCTTCCCCAATATTAAACCAACCACCCTACCCAGCTTGCTTTCTTCAGGTACTAGGCCTGATTTTGAAGAGTGTAAGAACTCTACTCCAAATTAACAGGGACAAGGCCAGAGGTATACCTTAGTGATAATAGAACTTGCCTAGCATGCATGAGACCTTGGGTTAATCTTCAGTACCTTAAGGAAAAAAAAAGTATACAGAGAAATTTGCATATTGTACATTTATTGGTAAATACAGAGAAGTAAGTGTATTTTGAATTTGCAAAGCTTAGGCCTCACCCCAGAGATTCTTTTGTACTTGATTTAGAATGAGCACCAGGCACTTTGTAAAAGCTCCCCAGACTATTACTAATATAGTTGAAAACCACTGGCTTATATTATCAGAGAGCTGTCAGTAATGGCAGAAATGGCATTGTCAAGGACCATGTAGAAGAACAGAAACAAACGATGTCCTGTGGGTTGATTACAGAGATCCCTGGACCAGTAGATAGTATTGTCTCTGATTCTTTTCAGAACTCTCATAAGGAAAACATAAATGGTAACCAGTTAATCTCTCTCTTTACAGATACTAATGGACCATATTACCAGCTACCAGTCCATGTGAACCACATGACTCTAAAAGAAATATTTTTAAAATAACTTTTATTTTCCTTTTATTCCTTTCCTCTTGATTTTTTTTTTTTCCTATAATTTCATTCTCATTTTCTCGTCACATTATTTGAGTTCTGCAGACCACACAGGAACTTGCTTCATGGCTCTTTAGATGAAACTGAGGTTTAAGGTTCCTCACCCTAATCACTAAAGAAGGATTTCACTGTCTAAACCCAGAAAGGTGATTCATTCTTTACCATTTCTGGGGACTTTAGTCTTAATTTTGTACCTTATTAACAGGATATGCTAAGGTACCTTCTAGGTGAACAATCTGCAGTGTCTAAATTGCCTTAAAGGAGCCCATTGCTTAGCTGCTAAAATCAGTGCTCTTTCACTTCTTTAGAGGAGCAGGGATGGTACCTACCAACCAGGTAGGTGAGATATAGGTGGTGCATGTTAATTTCCCTTAGAAATTCCTAGCCCTATTTCCTGTGTAAAGGTGGTATGTCTGGTTCAGAGGTGTGTACTAGTGAGTGTTGCTTGTTAAGATCCAGTAGACCCACTTGAATTTATAGTACAACCCTTCCTCCACTCCCTCCAGTCTCTCTCAGTTTTCTAGTTTTTAACTAGACTGCATTCTATCAAGTTGAGTTTTGTACCCTAGCATTTATTTCTGTTGTATTTTTTAAAAACTAAGGAAAATTTTGAGTGTTAACACTGAGGAACTGCTTGAGTGGCTAGTTGTTACCAATTCTCTTTTGAACCTTTGGAGCTAAGAGCACAGATTGAGTCTAGAGAAAAGCTAGTCTCAAACTCTGAATCCGTGTGTTTCTTCTAGTCCTTAGGTTATAGCGTCAGCAAACTGGAGCCATAAGCAAATTCTCTCAGCTCTGCCCCACACAGCTTATGCTGAAGGCAACTTTCTTGAGCCATTATGCAGTATAAAGCACTGAGCTCTCTCTAGGTTTTATCCTTTAAGAGCAAAGTTCTGATCAGCTGTGCTTCTGCAATCTAAAATATTTAGAGGGAGGTAGGTGTGGATGGGAAGAACCATAAACTGGGCCCTGGTGAAAATCTTAACTCCACATCATTTTCCTGGAACTGTAGGCCCTGTATAATAATATTTTTACAGAAATGGTACCACTTTAGATTGATACATACCACCAAAAGAAGTTGATTATCTTAAGATCTTAAAGGGCAGTTTATGTGTAGAGAAAGCAGTCAGTACATCTTGACTCATACTCTGAAAAAGTCCCCAGAAAGGCGCTCTCAAAGATCAGAGAGATGTAGTCCCATGCCATGCACCCTGCTTACAAAATTTCTGCATGGTCAAATGAGATTTATGCTCATGAGCTTTAAGTATATAATTATCCAGGATTTCAAGTCCTCAACTTGTTCTAGCTTGTGATCCTTCAAAGTTGGATCATGCATTAGTGCTAGATTCTAGAAATTTTCACTTCTCTTTTCACTGATCAGAGAAGCAGACATTAAAAACAGAAATACAAGAAAGAAAAGCTTTTACCCTGCAGCTTTCTAGCAGGGGACAACTATCTTGCCAAAACTTTTTTGCCCTTTTCTCTCTTTCTCCCCACCCAGTCTCTACTCCTGCCAGTGCGACCATGCTTTCTTCTCTGTAGATGCTAACAGTTGAAGCCCTTATTCCTAAGGCACTTAACCAGCCAATCAGAGCACCATATCTGTTAGGGGAGATAACCTGGCCAACAGTGTATCTATGGGGCACCTCTGCTGGAAGAAGGGGCCCACATCCTGCTGCCCTCTGGTCCTGTATCTATTAATGTGTCCATAGGAATAATAGGTAAGGGCTCCGTCTCTGTCAAGCCATGTAACAAAGGACACTGGAAAATGTCTGGCATCAGAGGGAGCGTGTGTAGAGCAACTTGGGAGGAAAAAGTTCATTTTGTATTAAATGATTTTTAATGAATGCAATATTAATCCTTGCAGATGAGCAATAATCATTAAAGTCAATTAAAATGATAAGACCATATTGTAGTCTGTGTCGTCATTGGTCGAATTGTAAAATTTCATTGGAACCTCTTTTCTAGGATGGGACAAGTCATTGCTCAACAGAGTTTCATAGATTTGTTGAGTACCAAATACAGACATAGGCTGGATGCAGTGCTGTTCATTAATTATTTTTTAGATAATCTAGCTCAGTTGTTCAGACTGTCATTGAACTCCTGGGTGCAAGCAGTACTCCTGCCTCAGCCTCCCCGGTAGTGGAAACTACAGGCATGCACCGCCGCACCTGGCTATCAGTATCTTAAATTGCTATAAATTGGATGCTAAATGTCCCCTAAAGGTCCATTTGTTAAGGCTTGGTCCCCAAGGTGACACTATTGGGAGGTGTGGTGAAACCTTAAGGAGGTAGGACCTAGCAGGAAGTGCTTAGGTCACTGGAGGTGTGGCCTTGAGGGGATTATGGGACCTTGGCCCCTTCTTTGTACTTTTTTGCTTCTTTGCTGTTGAGCACTTTTGCTCTCTACCACTTGGTTCCCGTCATGTCATGATGTGCTGCCTCACCATAGGCCCAAAGCAGTGAGACCAATAGGTCATGGACTGAAACCTCCCTCCAGACTGTAAACCAAAAAAGACCTGTGTTATTTTTGTTTGGTTGTTTTTTTGCGGAGGGTTTTGTTTTTTGGGGGATTTTTTGGTTTGTTTGGTTTGGTTTTTAAGTTCTTTCTTGTTGTTACTGTTTTTCATATTTTGTTTTGTTTTGCTAGTGGTTTGGTTTGGTTTGGTTTGAGATAGGACCTTACTAAGTAGTCCAGGTTGATCTAGAACTTGCTATGAACTTGCTGTGTAGCCCAGGCTGGCCTCAAGCTCACCATCCTCCTGCCTCTGCCTCCCAAGTGCTAGGATTACAGGGCTGTGGCACCACACCCAGTGTAAACCTTTTCTTCATAAATTAATTCTTAAGTCTGTCCTTATAATGACAGAAAGCTGATAAATATATTTTGTATGCCTGCTGTGTGCTAAGCCTCAGGCGTAAAGCATTTCACTCTTTAAAGAGGCAGCTCCGTGGTGGCGCACGCCTTTAATCCCAGCACTTGGGAGGCTGAGGTAGGTGGAGCGTTGTGAGTTCGAGGCTGGTTTGGGCTACAATGTGAGCGTAAGGCCAGCTTCAGCTACATAGTGTGACCCTGCCTCAAAAAACTAGGGCTGGGAGTTTGGCTCAGTGGCTTAAGCGCCTGTCTGGCAGGCTTGAGGCTGTCAGTTCAATCCCTGGTGCTGCAAAAAAAAAAAAAAAAAAGCAGCTCTGGTGTAAAAGCTTGAGAGATCCTCATTTGAATAGTTGCCTTGTAAGACCTTTTACCTAAATCCTTCCCTTAATGCCCCAAAGTTTAAACTTCACCATCTGCCCAGACCTGTTTCAATCTCTAGAGGTGCATCCATGCATCCTGATATAACAAAGTATCTGTTTTAGTTTGTTCCTGCAATTACAAAATATATGAGGCTGAATATTCTATAAAGAAAGTTTATTTTCTCACTGTGCTAGAGGTGAGAATGTCCAAGATTGAGGTATCAGCAGATGTGGTGTCTGAAGCAAGCTGCTTACTGCTTCCAAGATGGTAACTTTCATGGTGTCTTCCTAGGGTAGAAGGCCAAACAAGGACTAGAAGTTCTCCCCAGCCTTTTTATCAGAGTGTTCATCCCATTCTGGAGATTCTGCCCCTGTGATGTAATCACCTCATAAGAGCTCTACTTCTTAATACTGTCACATTGGTGATTAAATTTTAACTGATATATTTAGAGAAATATTCAAACCACAGCATTCTGCCTACACCATATTTCATGTTCTCCATACATATAAAAATAAAATTCATTAGATACTAATAATCCCAGAAGTCTTAACTCATTCCAGCACCAATTTAGAAATCTAAAGTCCAGAGGCTCAAATTAGATACGGGTAATACTCAAGGTATAGTCCATCCTGAGACAAATGACTCTCTGGCTGTAAACCTATGAAACAAAACAATTTCTGTATTTCCAAAATACAGTGATGGGATAGGCATAAGATAGATCTCATTCAAAAAGAAGGGAGAAGAAAGAGTAACAGGTAAAATGCAGTAAGACAGACAATAAAACTAGCTCCAGAATAATCGTTGACTCCGTGTTTTGCCTTCCAGACACTAAAGTGAGAGTTGGGACCTCACAGGTTTGCTGGGAGCAACCCACATGTCACCTCGCAGAGTCTTGAGTCCACAGCCCCACCAGGCTGGAGGGGCACCCTGGGTTCTCTGGAGTCATAAGGTTGTAGGTGTCTGCAACCCCATGGCTGCACTAGGCATTGCTAGTGACTATAGGACCCTTAAGTCTGTGGCGGTTCTCTGCCAGGGCCCCTGAGGCACTCTGAGGCATGGTGTGAAATCTAGGTAGAGGTAGCCATACCTCCACACTTTGTATGCTTTATGCTGGCTTAGTACTTTTTTGCATGCCACCAATGTTTACCACTTAGGGCCTGGAGAATGAATGAGAGCTGCAGCTGAAAACTGTTCTTGAATGTGTTCATTTTGCTACATAAAGGACATTATTGATACAGCTGTTGAAGCTTGAAAGGGGTCTGAAGGTGAAATGGTAACATCTTAATTTCTTAGTGTTAATAGCTCAACTGTGTTGATGTGGAAGGCTTGTCTGTTGGAAATAAACCTGAAAGTACTAGAGAGTGATTGGTCATCAGTTCAACGATTCACTCAAGTGGGTCAAGAAAAAAATTAATGCATTTGGTAAATTTTGGTATGTTTGATTATTTCAAAGTTAAAATTTTGTTAAGCATTCCAAGACAAAAATTTACAGACAGTGGCTTAAAATTTATTTTTTTATGACAATGTCTCTTGTTTTCTTCGAAATAGTTGTCCATATGTGTCTTAAAATGTAAAAAGCAGGCCAGGGATTTAGTTCAGTGACAAGCGTGAGGTTGTGAGTTCAATCCTTGGTACAAAAAAAAAATTTTTTTTAAAGCAATTGTTCTCTACTTAACATCTTGGACCATATAATAATAAATGTAAAGCCTTCTGGGTTAACAGAGGAAAAGAAAACAAAAACAATATTTTACATGCCTACTCAAAACAGTATTTCTCTGACAGTAAATCCCAACTAAAGTAATAGACTGGACGGTTCAATGAGAAAGTAAGGGGCTGGGCATGGTGGTGCATGCTTATAACCCCAGCACTCGGGAAGCTGAGACAGGAGTATCACTGTGAGTTCAAGGCCAGCCTGGGCTACATAGTGAGACCCTATCTCCAGAAAAAAATAAAGTAAAGAACAGTTGTCGTAATAGAGCCATGCCACAGTGCTCCCTGGCAGGGATACTGAAAAAACTTTGTTAAATAACTTACAAATTTGAGAAATTCTTAAATTCCTAAATTTTCAAAAGAATGTAAAGCAAGAATTGACATCAGTACTTCCTTGCTGATTGGTTGTGAAATCTTATGTAGGAGCAGTAGTCTGCAAATGATAGCCCTTCCGTGATTGTCACTTTTTTTTTTTTTTGGTGGCACCGGGGATTGAACTCACAACCTCATGCCTATCAGGCAGCACGTAAGCCACTGTGCCAAACTCCTGGCGCCAGTTTTTTGAGACGGGGTCACACTGTGTAGTTCAGGCTGGCCTCGAACTCACAACGTTGTAGCCCAAGCCAGCTTCGAACTCACAACGTTCCGCCTACCTCAGCCTCCCGAGTGCTGGGATTAAAGGTGTGCGCCACCACGCCCAGCTCGGTGGTTACATTTTTAAGTGACTGAGAAATCATGACTAATATTTTTTGACACAAGAAAATGATACTTAGATCAAATTTCAGTATCTATAAATGGAAGTTTTATACACAATACGTTTATTGTACAGTGTCTATAGCAACTTTCTGGCCACAATGGCAGAGTTGAAGAGTTGAAACCAAGTGGCCCACCAAATTCTAAATATTTACTGTCACTTTACAAAAAATAGTTTGCTGGCTGGGCGTGGTGGTGCACGCCTTTAATCCCAGCACTCGGGAGGCTGAGGTAGGAGGAGCATTGTGAGTTCGAGGCCGGCTTGGGCTACAACGCAAGCACAAGACCGGCCTGAGCTACACAGTGCGACCCTGCCTCAAAAAAACCAGGGCTGCGAGTTTGGCTCAGTGACTTAAGCGCCTATCTGACTGGCGCAAGGTTGTGAGTTCAATCCCTGGTGCTGCCAAAATAAAAAAAGTTTGCTGACCCAGGCACAAAGGTGGTGTTATATATAAAAGAAAAGATGTATTAGAAGGTGTTTGATTTGTATTCTATTAGAAAGAGGGAGTTTCTGGGTAAGAACAGAAACTGAGAGAATGAAATAATTAAAAAGGAAAGCATTATTTAGAGTTGCGATCTCAAATGTTTGCCAACAGCTCACATATTGAAAGCTTGGTCCCCAGCTGATGCACTGTTGTGATGTGGTGGGAACTGGAGGAAGTGGAGCCTGGCTGGAGGGCGTCAGGTCGTTGGGAGCATGTCCTGGAAGGGCACATTGAAACCTCAGCCCCTTTCTTACTTCCTGAGCACCGTGAGGTGAGCATCATTCTCTGCCAAATGCTTCAGCTCCCATCACATATGCCTGCCTCACCACAGATCCAAAAGCAACAGGACCAAATGACTGGGCTCAAATCATGAGCTGAAATAGATGTTTTCTTAAGTTACTACAGGTGGTTTGTCACCATGACGGAAAGCAGACTAACAATGCTGAACAAAGAATATTCTAGGTAACAGATGCTAAATTTACCTCTTATCTTGGCCAGGATTCCCTCTTAGATTAGGAGATCTCAAACAGAGAGCAACATAAAAATTATTTGGTATCTTAGTCACTTTCCTCATCACTGAGACAAAATACCCCAACATCCACAACTTAGTAGAGAGGTTTATTTTGCTGTTTTTTGGGTGAGGTGATTTTCATTGATTTTGTTTTATTTTGTTTTTTTTTTTAAACAGGATCTCACTATATAGTCCAGTTTAGTCAGCTGTTCTGAGACAAAGGACTAGTATCTAGAACATACAAAGATTTGAAAAAAATCAGACCTCCTTATTTATTTATTTATTTATTTATTTACTGGGGGGGGTACTGGGAATCAAACTCAGGACCTCAGGCTTGTCAGGCAGGCTGTATGCCACTGAGCTAAATTCTCAGCACCAGACCTTCAAATTTAAAGACACAATCCAAAAATGGGCATCTGAAATGAATACACACTTCTCATATGAAGATGTACAAATGGCAAATAAATATACGTATCAGGGTTTACTAGAGAAACAAATATAACACAAAATATACAACTGTATAAGAAATAACAAGATTGGCTTAAGATGGTCAGCCACAAAGTTGAATAAAGGAGCATGCAGAGGGTGTCTGCAAGCTGGAGGGGGAAGGGTCCGCCCCAAGGGCTGGAGCTTACTGCAGTGTCCTATGCAAGTCTGTATCAGGAGGCCGATGGGTCTATGATGGAACACTGAAGAATCTAGGACGGAAGGCTGAAGAGTCTACGACGAAGATGAATAGTCTATGCCAGAAGCCAGGCGACAACGTCCAGACATGCAAGCTGAAGGCAAAGACTGGAGCTCCTCGGAAGAAGCAGCAATCAGTCTCTCCTCATTCACCGTTTATAGTGTGCAGGCTGCTCCCCTGGGGTGGGGTAGCACTCACACCATCTGCCTGCCCTCCTCTTGCACAGGCTGAGGATGTTTACAAAGTAAGAACCCTGGCTCCCTGCTGAGTCGCTCAGTTAAACTTCTGACCTTCTCAAATTAACACAATGAACAGGTAACTGCTTGTGCTCTATACCCCAGGATGTAGAGCTGCTGAGTTACTTAATTAAGCTTGTAGACTTCTCAGGTTGACACAATGTATAAACCGTAACAATATATGAAAAAATGTTCAACATCATTGGTCATGCCAGAAATGCAAATTAAAACAACACTGAGATTCCATCTCACTCCAGAAAGAATGACTATCAACAGGAAATCAACCAATAACAGATGCTGGAGGGGCTGCGGGGGGGAGGGGAGGGGGGAAGGAACTTTTCTCTACTGTTGGTATGAATGCAGACTGGTGCAACCTCTGTGGAAATTAGTGTGAAGCTTCCTCAAAGAACTGGGATTGGTGGCCCCATTCCACCCAGCTATTCCCCTTCTGCATATTTTCCCAGAAGAATGGAAAACATCATACCACAGCAATATATGTGTACTCATGTTTATAGCATCACAATTTTTAATAACTAAATCTTGGAAACAACTCAAATGTCCATCAACTACTGAATGGATAAAAAAGATAAGATTCTTTTATACAATGAAGTACTACTCAGCCATAAAGAAGGATAAACTTGAGACATACAAAGCTAAATGGTTAGACCTTGAGACCCTACTCTTAAGTGAAATAGATTGAACAAATGTGTAAATACTGCACTGTCTCTCTGGGGTAAGAAACTGAAAATGTAAATAAGAACCAAAATGTGTAATAGATATTGTGAAAAAGGAATATATTTTTAAAAGGAAAGGGAATGGGAGGAGGAAGCAAAAAGAAAAAATGAGAAAAGGATAAAACAAATAAATCTTTCCATTTATTTCCATAAGGAAGGGAAGAGGGGTAGAAGGGAGGAGACGGGAATGGGAGAAAAAAAAAAGAACTATCATGTACAGATAGAAATTCTCTACAATGAATGTGATCATTGTGTATATCTAAATGGTATCAACAAACTTTTTTTTTTTTTTTTGTGGCACCGGGGATCGAACTCACAACCTCATGCCTACCAGGCAGGCGCATAAGCCGCTGAGCCAAACCCCCAGCCCCGGTATCAACAAACTTAATAATAAAAAAATAATCCCATCACCTTCCAAACATGAAGTTTTGGGATCCATTTTAGATCTAAACCACTTTGGGAAGGTAAACTTTTACTCCACTTTAGAATATGTAAAAGAGTAAAGTTGCACTTTTAAGTTGCACTCAGTTTTACACATAAAGTGGTATTGGAAATTTATATAATGTACTAGAAATATACACAGTAGTGGAATTTTTTGTTTTGTTTCTTTTTGTTTACCAGACAATTGAATTATTTCAAAAAGGAAATGGACTATTTTATATATATATATATATATATATATATGCATTTGAAAATGTTTAAAGGAATTTATACATAGATTTATAAGTACAATAAGACCTGCATAAGCAGAATGCTAAAAATCTTAAGTAATGTTTTGTTACTTTAATAAACTGATCATTAATTATTTTTAAATGGGCAGCCTTTTGCACATATTTTAAGTGCCCTCTAAAAAGAATTGCTCTGAGTTACGACCTAGAACTACTTACCTCTCCCTGTCAGATCCAGTCTCTTCTCCTTCATCTGTTGGGTGGTTCTCCACTGTTACCACAAGAGGGCGAGTTTTCTCATGTCTGGTTATCAGAGCCCCTGGCCAAGAAGGGATAACAGTGGAACAGATTAGAAGGTACAGACACAACTGCAAACATACTCAGACAACTTATCTTTGACAAAGGGGCCAAATGTGTTCACTGGAAGAAAGATAGCCTCTTTAATAAGTGGTGCTGGAAAAACTGGCTTTCCACGTGCCAAAGACAAAAACTAGACCCATGTGTATCACCAAGTACTAAAGTCAAAATGGATCAAAGAGCTGGGCGTGGTGGTGCACGCCTTTAATCCCAGCACTCGGGAGGCTGAGGTACACGGAGCATTGTGAGTTCGAGGCCAACTTGGGCTACAAGGTGAGTGCAAAGCCGGCCTGAGCTACATAGTGCGATCCTGTCCCAAAAAACCAGGGCCGGGAGTTTGGCTCAGGGGCTTAAGCACCTGCCTGGCAGGCGCGAGGTTGTGAGTTTGATCCCCGGTCCCGCAAAAAAAAAAAAAAAAAAAAAATGGATCAAAGATGTAAATATTAAAACAGAAATGCTAGCCGGGCGTGGTGGTGCATGCCTTTAATCCCAGCATTCGGGAGGCTGAGGTAGGAGGAGCGTTGTGAGTTCGAGGCCGGCTTGGGCTACAACGCGAGCACAAGGCAGACCTGAGCTACATAGTGTGACCCTGCCTCAGAAAACTAGGGCTGGGAGTTTGGCTCAGTGGCTTAAATTCCTGTCTGGCAGGCGCGAGGTTGTGAGTTTGATTCCCCGTGCCGAAAAAGCAAAAAAAAAAAAAAAAAACAAACAGAAATGCTAAATCTTCTGGAAGACAAGGTAAGTAGAAATCTTGAACACATGGAGTAGGCAGAGAGTTCATGAACAAAACACAAACTGCACGGGAAGTGCTTCAAAGAATCACAACTGGGATCTCATCTTATTAAAAAGATTTTGCACATCAAAAGAAATCACCAATAGAGTGAAAAGACAACCCACAGAATGGGGAAAATTTTAGCAAACTGTCCTTCACAAAGGACTTCTACCTAGAACATGCAAAGAATTGAAAAAAAATCAGGCCCCCAAAATTCAAAGACCCAACCCAAAAATGGGCATCAGAGATGAATACATACTTCTCAGATGAAGATACACAAATGGCAAATAAATACATGAAAAAATGGTCATTCGACAAATGCAAATTAAAACAACACTGAGATTCCATTTCACTCCAGAAAGAATGGCTATCACCAAGAAATCAACCAATAACAGATGCTAGAGGGGCTGGGAGGAAAAAGGAACTTTTCTCTACTGTTACGTTGGTATGAGTGCAGACTGGTACAACCACTGTGGAAACTAGTGTGAAGCTTCCTTGAAAAACTGAGATTGGAGGCCCCATTCGACCCAGCTATTCCCCTTCTGCATATTTTCCCAGAAGAATGGAAAACATCATACCACAGCAATATATGTGTACTCATGTTGATAGCAGCACAATTTGCAATAGCTGAATCTTGGAAACAACCCAAATGCCCATCCACCGCTGAATGGATAAAAAAGATGTGGTATTTTTATACAAAGGGGTACCACTCAGCTATAAAGAAAGACATGAGGCTTCTATAGGTAAATGGGTACAATCTGAGACCATACTCATAAGTGAAATAACTCACTTACGTATATAAACGTAGTATTGTCTCCCCTAGTTTAACATACTGAAAGAGTAAATAAGATCCAAAATGTACAATAGATATTGTGAAATTGAAAGGGGAAGAAATTGCTTAAAAGGAAAGAACAACTGGGATGGGAGAAAGGAGAAAAGAAAGAAGGGGAAAGAGTATATATAGATAAGATAATCATACTACTAATCTCTATTCATCAAAAAGAATGGTTTGTGGCTGGGTGTGGTGGCGCGTGCCTTTAATCCCAGTACTCGGGAGGCTGAGGTAGGTAGAGCATTATGAGTTTGAGGCCAGCTTGGGCTACAATGTGAGCACAAGGCCGGCCTGAACTACATAGTGCGATCCTGTCTCAAAACACTAGGGCTGGGAGTTTGACTCAGTGACTTAAGCACCTACCTGGCAGGTGTGAGATTGTGAGTTCAATCCCTGGGGCCACAAAAAGGAAAAAAAAAAAAAAAAGAACTGTTGGTGCTTACATTGGCCATTCTTCATGCCTACATTTTATAATCTGAGCAACTACATTGAAGATAACAATATGCAATATATTAACTGTTGTTAATTTCCTATTGTTTTGAAATTCTGTACACCATTTTTATTCTTTTTCCTTTTTAAAATAAAAATAAAATACAGATTATGCTCTTCTCTGAAATGCCTGTGTTTTGTCTTGAGTATTTTCTAGTTGTTTAGGAAATATATGAATTTACAGAATATTATGTATTACCTATGAGGAATGGAGCAACATTTAGTACATAATTAAACATGGCAATAGTTCTGCAACTAAATTTATAATATTCACAGAAAAAGGGATAAAGACTATCAATATCTCCCATCAATTCTCATCATGATTCACTGCCAAATTGTGCTAAGCTTCAGGTAAAAATTTATTTTTAAAGTTTTTTACAATTTTGGAAATATGGATAAAGAATTGTAGTTCTGGAATAATACCAGTAACATGTATTTATGGTTTGCTATGTATCTGGCTCCACGCCAAGTACTTAAGAAAACTTACTCCTATCCAGACGTAGTGGCGCACACCTTTAATCCCAGCACTCGGGAGGCTGAGGTAGGAGGAGCATTGTGAGTTCCCGACCCGGCTTGGGCTACAACACGAGCACAAGGCCAGCCTGAGCTACATGGTGCGACCCTGCCTCAAAAACTTAGGGCCAGGAGTTTGGCTCAGTGGCTTAAGCGCCTGCCTGGCAGACGTGAAGTTGTGAGTTCAATCCCCAGTTCCACAAAAAAAAAAAAAAAAAAAGTTATTCCTCACACTAACCTGTGAGACAGGTACTACTACCATATTTCCCTGAACATAGCACTAATGAGAGATCAAAAATACCAGCCCCAATCAGCTTATCTTTGCCTTCCTAGCTATTACAAGCAGTCAAAGAGCAAAAGAATAGTGAAGTGTAATCTTCAGCATGACACTGACCATTAATGTTACAGGCAACTGAGATAGACAAAAATATTATAGGCAGTCTGACAGGTCTAGGCCCTCAAGGAAACCGGCACAGAGGACCAGATGTCTTGTGACCTTGGAAGAGACACACACCTCTTGCTGTGGGCCAGATAGCAAGACAAAAGGCAAAACAAATGCACCCAAATCCTGAGGATTGATACGCTAAATAGTTCTATATCACCCTGAGGAAGTCAGGAGTCAGCATCCAACCCACTACAGGAAGGGTCACTGCTGTTTTTTCTTGTTTGTTTTTTTGCGGCACTGGGGATTGAACTCACAACCTCGCACCTGCCAGGGCAGGTGCTTAAGCCACTGAGCCAAACTCCCAGCCCTGGTTTTTTGAGACAGGGTCGCACTATGTAGTTCAGGCCAGCCTTGCACTCATGTTGTAGCCCAAGCTGGCCTCGAACTCACAACGCTCCTCCTACCTCAGCCTTCTGAGTGCTGGGATTAAAGGCATGTGCCACCACGCCCGGCTAGAGTCACTGCTGTTCAGCATCCCCAGCTGCTATGTGACTCGCCTCCCCATTTGTCCTTGATTTAATCAATTTTACCTGAGCAATTAGTCTTATTGGTTGACCATAGTTATGTCCCACCTTATGCCCACCTTGCAGGTTCCCATTTTTCCCCCCCGCCTTGGACCCACCTAACCTCATGGTTTTACTCTATAAAAGTCCCTAGAAATGACAGTCTTGGGCAACCCGCTCAGACAGAAGCTTTCTTTCCCTCAATAAATATATTCTGCTCTTACCCTCCGTTGTTCCTAAAATTCATTCTTTGATTTGAGAGAACACGCACTCGCGCCGGACATATAGTAGGTCGGGAGTTTCATTTCCCTATATGATTTAGAGGTCTTGTTACAGGCAACTGAGTTAGTTAGAAATATTACAGGCAGTCAGACAGGGCTAGGCCCTCAAAGGAAACGGTGCAGAGGACCAGATATCTTGTGACCTTGGAAGAGATACACACCTCTTGCTGTGGGCCAGATCTCAAGACAGAAGGCAAAACAAATGCAACCACACCCTAAGTATAAGCATTAGGGGTTAGGGATGGATCATCTTGAGAAGCCAGAAATTACCATCCCAATCCCCTAATCCATAAGAATGCTCACTTACTGTGTGACTCACTTCCCCATTTGTCCTTGATTTGGTCAATTCTACCCAAACAATGAATCCTATTGGTTGACCACAGTTTTGTCCCACCTCAAGTCCATCTGCCTGGCGAGTTCCCAGTTTTCCCCATCAGGGTTTTGCTCTATAAAAGTCACTAGAAAAGACAGAGTCTTTGGCAACACACTCGGGACCCCTCCTGTCTCTCTCTCTGACAGAAGCTTTCTTTCTCTCAGTAAACATATTCTGCTCTTACCCTCCGTTGTTCCTAAAATTCATTCTTTGATTTTAGAGAACATGAACTTGCACCGAACATATAGTAGGTTGGGAGCTTCATTCCCCTATATGATTTGGAGGTCTGAAATCGTTATCTTACATCAAAAGTACCTAAATGATCAATAAATATGTGAGAAATGCTCAATAAGACCTCAAAAGTTGGGTAGGGTGGTACATGCCTGTAATCCAGGTATTCTGGGAGGTTGAGGCCAGAAGATCACAAGTTTGAGCCCAGTTTGGGCAGCTAATTGACTTAATGAGATCCTGTGTATAATTTAAAAAAAAATAAAGAAGAAATAGGGATATAGTTCAGTGCAAAGGCCCTGGGTTCAATCCCCAGTGACATAACATATGAGAGAGAGAGAGACAGAGAGACAGAGAGACAGAGAAAGGCAGAGAGAGGAGAAAGACAGAGACAGAAAAATAAAAAGAGAAAAAGAAAAAGAAAAAGACCCCAAATCTCAAATTACAGCTCCACCAAGATGGCAAAAAGAACAAAGGTTGCGCTGCTGAGGATGTGGGGTAGAATTCACAGGCAGTACTGGTGGGAGTGTAAATTGGTTCAACTTTGGAAGACTGTTTCATAGTGTCAGTCAAAGTAGAACACAGGAGAACAGTTTAGCACCATTTGTGGACTGGGGGAGAGAGAAAAATGGTCACACCAGCAAACAAGCCCAGTCTGGGAACCAGCACCATGCGCGGGCCACCGCCAGACCGGGAACAGCCAGACCCCAGCCCGTTCTGGCGTGTGGGCTGGCAAACAAAAAGTACCAACACCCCCACCCCAACACGCACACTCTATAATCTAGAGAGGATCTCTTTCTGAGGGTTGTAACCATTTTTGAATCCCTATGGTCTCGTTTTGAGGTCCTACGTCATTTCCATTATTTTGTATTCTCTTTTGTTTTGTTTGATTATGCTAAATCCCATGGCAGAAGAAGTAGTTTCAAGGATAGCAAGATATATTATGGTAGCAGTTTCGGATTTACTATTGGCTTGTTTTGAAATCCTTTATTGCATTCATTGTTTTGTTTTTATTATTTCTAATTCTGCTCTGTTCTGTTTAATTTTTACTATGTCCAAAGTTATCTGCAGCTATTTTGAAGACATCAAGAGGCATTCTGGTAACTATTGTTGATTTCATAATGTTTTGAAGTCTTGTATCTCTTACACTGGTTTGTTTTGATTGGTTTTATTCTGTTTTATCCTCTTTAAAATAGAAAAAAAGTGTAGAACACGATTATATTAGTGACTTGGGATCACCACTCCTAGTTGACATGTCATAGCAGCTCCATCTGTATAGCTCAGCATTATCTCATAGGCAATTGTAGAAGTAATAAATACATGTGATAGAGTCACACAATGGAATACCAGATGGAAATGAAAATTGACACAACATGAATGAATGAATGATCCACAGTGCTGATTGAAAGAAGGTGACACAAAAGAATATATGTTCCAAGTATAGTAGTACGTGCTTATAATCCTGTATTTGGGAGGCTGAGGCAGGAGGTTTGTAAGCTTGAGACCAGCCTGGGCTCAAACATTGTGTGATCTTGTCTTAAGAAAATAAATAAATAAATGATATATACTACATACTCTGTTTATGTAAACCTCAAACAAGCAAGAACTAAGTCATGGTATTAAAAATTATACTACTCACATGTGTGGGAGCTAACCCTGGAGACTGACCTCAAGGTGACACCCAAGGGTGCTATCTCCCCAAACATGCACACTTACAGATTTTTTTTTTTTTTTTTTTTTTTTTTGTGGCACCAGGGATTGAACTCACAACCTCACACCTGCCAGGGCAGGCGCTTAAGCCACTGAACCAAACTCCCAGCCCTGATTTTTTGAGGCAGGGTCGCACTATGTAGCTCAGGCCAGCCTTGCATTCGCATTGTAGACCAAGCGGGCCTCGAACTCACAACCCTCCTCCTACCTCAGCCTCCCGAGTGCTGGGATTAAAGGTGCACACTTCCAGATTTTAAACACTTTACATCAAAGCTAACCTACTCTTTTTAATCCTCCCTCCCTCACCTATTCATTTCCAAAACCAAAGGACATAAATTCGATCTGCCTAATGCCACAGCTCCCCTTTTTAGGGTAGCTGGGGGAATCCCTCACACCGTGTAGATTCGAGTGACAATATAGGTGGCTGCAGATGCTGTCCAGGAGCTACGAGAGTTCTGTGTGCTCCAAAGCAAGTAGGATCTCACTGTTGTTCTTCCACAAAGCTCTTTCAAACAAAAAACAAAACAAAAAACAAAAAACAAACTTTTCCCTTTCTTCCTTCCTACATATTTTTTTTCCTTTTCTTTTCCTTCCTCCTCCCATTCTGAGACTGTTTAACCAGGAAAGTTAAATCCTGTACTTCTGTGATGTTAACTAACCTAACAGAAAGAGAGGAGAGCAAGGGGGCAAGTAGGGACACCTAACGTGAGGGCCAAGGAAAAGCTCATGCCAAGGTCCCCATGTCCCCACAGGACAACTGCCATTCATCTGTGGAGAAAAGGAGTGCTACTGGTATGTTGGCCGGAAAGGAAGGTAGATTATGCCCATGTTACTGGGTTGCCAACAATGACAGCAGCTGGAATCCAGCCGGTCACCTCATCTCCCACCCTGCCAGAAAGGAACACATCAAGGAGAGAGAGGGCAAACATTCTGCCTCACCCTGCCAGAGTGACCACCCCAAGACTGGGTGTTTTTTTTGTTGTCGGTGGTGGTGGTTTTTGGGGGATTTTTTTTGGTACGAGGGATCGAACTCACAACCTTGTGCTTACCAGGCAAGCATTTGAGCTGCTGAGCTAAATCCCTGGCCCTCACACTAAGGCTTAAAGTGCACACAGACCTATACCCTAGGAATGTGTGCCCCAGTGGTAAGCAGCAGACCTCCACAGGATTTGCCTGCCACTGGTGCCTGCAAAAAAATAAATAAACAAATAAACAAATGTGTGATTTATTCAGGACAAATTTTGCCCACCATGCACCAACAGCTATGAAAACACTTCATCTGCTGTCATTTCTCCTGGGTTCTGGTACCACCTGCTCCACCACTGCAGTTTCTTCTGGGTTCTTGTTGGGCTGGGCTTTTTTTGAGCCAGTTGGCTTACTTATTTCTTGTAATAGTCTCTGCCTCAAGTTTCTCTCCCTGTATGTATACTGGCATGTGCTTTGTAGTTATGATGGACAAAGAGGTATCTCTAGACTTTTTTAACCCTCCATGAAATCATTACATAAATTGCAGGTCCCCAAATATAAACATCTTGTGGGTAATTTTTTTAGTAAAACCCAAACCTTTGTGTACATCTTTGTCTTTCTGACTCTGTGAAAGATACAAGCAGGCTGACATACTTTCAGGTGCTCCAGGAATGCCTGGTAGTAGCTGCATGCCAGAGATGTCTATTCCTCTGTAATGGCAGAAATAGGACTGGCTGTACTGGCAGACCCTAGAAAATTGGGGCTGGCCAGTGTTGCCAGACTCTGGGAAAAATGGGCTGGCAGTGTTCATTAGTGGGCTGACACATTTTTTGATCCTGAATTTTAAATGACCTCCAAGGATCCTGTCTTTTCTTCCTCCTTTTTTCTCCTCTTCTTCTTCCTCCTCTTTGTCTTCTTCTGCCTCCTTCTCTTCCTCCTATTTACTTCACCTATTTTCTGAAGTACTCAAGGGAGATCTTGACAACATGCATTTTATAGGATTACTGATAACTCAGTTTCTATACCTAAAATAGCACCTCTAGGTTATACTTTACAAATTTTGGATTGTTTTAAAACAAAATATTTAAAGAAAAGAACATTGGCCAGGGATATAGCTCAGCAGCACAGCGACTGCCTGTCAAGAGTGGTCGTGAGTTCAATTCCTGTACCTAAATAAATAAATAAATAATAAAGTACCATTTTAAAATAGATTTTTAAAAAAAGGATGTTGATTTTTCTTTATAACTCAGCTTATCCTCAACAAAAATTAGAGTGATATGGCCTACAAATGGAAGTTCAAATTTTAATACAATACTACAACTTGATTTATTTTTAAGAGGGAGAAAAAAATTGACTAAAATCACTTAAGTGTAGGTTTTTATGACCCTGTATCAAGATCTAAAATTACACAGATCTTGTACGATCCATTATGCCCCTATGCACTTTGGAACCAATGGAGATAGAATGAGACCCTATACAAAATGAACTATTAACTGTCTCAAATACAGCTCTCTAGCCCCCATAGCCCCAGTAGTACAGCAAGTAGTGGCTTCAGAGGCCCTGAGGAAAGCTCTTTACCTGGTCATTGAGCTCCTGTACTCCATCTTCTCCCATAGCCTCTTGCAATACACCACCCCTTTATTAACTTCTCTATCCCTATCCCAGAGCAATCTAGTCCTAATGGGGTAAAAAGAAGTAGCACCTCTTGCCATTCAACTGTCTCAAAACAGTCAAATACGTGTCCATTTCTGGAAGTGTCAGGAGGGAAACATGGTATTATGAGAGCACATGTTCCCTTCTCTAGGAATACCTTGCCCGATGGAAACAAAAATTGGGAAAGTTTTCAGAGGACCTAAATAAACTCATGGATGAATTCCAGACTTTGATCATAACAGTTGATATAATGTGAGCCAATATTTAAGTACTTTTTTCTCCCTGCTGTATCCCTAAAGAAAAAGTTTGTGTATGGGCAGCAGTACTAGCTTGTGTGATAAAGTTCATGCCCGAGATGATACTAAAGATGTAGATGTAGTTGCTGTCTCCTACCAAGTTCTTAATTTGCAATATCAGTTTAGAGACAGAGGTCATGAAAAGCACAATTATATGCTTGTTTGGGGGGAAATAGATAAATAGGTTACTCAATTATGAAAAGATTAGAAAAATCTTCAAAACAGGGAAGAAGATCCTGCCTTCTTCCTGGGACATTTACCTGAAAATTTCTGCAAATATACTAAAATTGATCCTAACTCACAGGTGTGATAAATTTTATTGGGAATGTATTTTAGTAGCCAATCTGCCTCAAATGTTCAGGAAAAGTTTTAAAAGCAAACTGTGTGTCCTCACATCCTTATTAATCAGTTTTTTGACTTAGCTTTTTGGTCTTCGACAACAGCAACAGTAAAAAAAATTGCCAATGCTCAAGAGAAATTACTATAGGCATGAGAACAGGTCCAATTAAGTTCTGTGGCATTAGAAAATAAACCCTGCCTCCTCCAAGAAACCCCAAGTTTACACATTCAAAGAGGGAAAATAATATGACAGCTTATGTGGGGTGCTGCTGAAGCTGCAGATGGATCACGTGTGGGGCAGGAGCAAGGCTAGTCTCAAGAACAGAGAACGCCTGAGGCAAGTCACACGGATAAACTGCTCTAATCTCAAGAACACTGGGTACCCAGACAAGCCATGTGGATAAACTCTTAGGCAAGAGGTTTCACGTGATACTCGATCTCCCAAGTGTATAAATAAATGTCCTGCGGACAATGGAGCACTCTTGCTCCTTTCTCTCGCTCCTTCTCCCCCTCCTGCTTCTTTGTACTTCCCATCAAGAAAGAGGGTTCCACATGACCTCAGTTTTCTGTATGCCGACTCTAGTCCTTTTTCTCCATCCTCTCACCATCCTCACCCTGGGGACGTCGAGAGCTGCGTGGGACACAGCAACCAGATGCTGCTACCACTGAGGACAGCCTGGCCACTAGAGTAAAACCTGCAGAAAGAGGGATCCTTCTTCACTTGGGATATGCCCCCTCTTCAAAAAAGGAAAACACTGAAAATGTTGGGGCAAAATAACAAATTTATAGATATTTCATGATTAATTGAAAGACTGGCTAAGTTGCTGTTCTGCTGTCTCTGGTAAATTCAATTGACCCTGACAATGTCAGAGTGATTGCCTATACCTTAAAGCACCTTGGGCCCACCTGTGCTCATTCAGTCAAGTTTCTCTCTCCAGAACAACTCCTACATAATGGTAATGTCCTTAACCACTTTCATTCTGTCAAGTTTCTCTCTCTGGAACAACTCCTATATTATGGTAATGCCCTCAAGTATAGTCATTCTGTAAGAGTCCCCTCCCCTGGTTCCCAGAATGTTTCTATTATTTCAAGACTAGCCTGTTTGAGCTGGGCACGGTGGCACACCCCTTTAATCCCAGCACTCAGGAGGCTGAGGTAGGTGGAGTGTTGTTAGTTCGAGGCCGACTCGGGCTACAACGTGAGCTCAAGACTGGCCTGAGCTACATACTGCGACCCTTCCTCAAAAAACTAGGGCTGGGAGTTTGGTTCAGTGGCTTAAGTGCCTGTCTGGCAGGCGCGAGGTTGTGAGTTTGATCTCCTGTGCCATGCAAAAAAAAAAAAAAA